>RYZW01000268.1:0-50036 GCA_004367215.1 Colletotrichum trifolii | reverse complement strand
ATAGATATTTTAGAAAACTATATAGGTTTTTAAGCTTTTCTCTATAAAGTTTATAATATCCCTTATTTAAACCTCTTTAGTAGTATTAACTAAGAATTATTAATTTTTTTTATAGTTAATTTCTCTAGGGGTAAAAGGTTTAAGAATAGCTAATTTAAGTATTTTATAAGTTTATTAGTACTACCTAGTTTTTAGAAAGTTACTTAAAAGTAGTTCTCGAGGAAGTTTTAAATAAAGGCTTTAGTGTATTATTATTTTAGGGTTAAAGTAGTCCTATAAATTATAAGCTTTAACTTCTACCTAAAAGGTATTATACTAAGTAAGCTACTAATTAGTTCTTTTAAAGATTAATATAGGGGTANATTTTTAGAAGATATTTTAATATTTAAAATATATAGATTTAGTATAATATATATTTTTAGCCTAGTAGCTTTTTAGTATTATAAGACTCTTAATTATTATATATAATTAGGGGGTAAAATCTAGTATATATTATATATAACTAAATATAGCTAAGCGTAACGCGTATAGTCCTATTTCGTTCAGTTAAAGTAAAGCGAGGCCTGTGGAGACGGCGCCGCGGCTGAGAGTTCTTCCGGCGAAAACTCTGCTGCTCGAACGCGTTATTCCTGACACCTATAGGCTCTAAGAAGTATTACCTAGCTGGGTACCTATAGGTAATTTCCAAGCCTAAGTATCCTGCCTTGGGTACTTTGAGTATCATGTTCCGTGGGTAAGCAAGTTGTACAATAGTTGGACTAGCATGATCTGTCCTTGTATATAAATCACAAGTCTGAAGATCTACGAGGTGACCCAACGTTGGCTTTGGAAGAGAAGAGAATAACCCAGAACCACCTGTCGCTGGCAAGACATTATTGGCTCGATGAGAGTCGGCTCTTCCTCGCTCTGGATGCATCAAATTCGGGGATTTTACGGGCAGGGAAGAGCCCTATTTCGCCTGGTTAGGGGGCCGATGGCCTGTACCTATGGGGACCCGCGACGCCATGTCAAGCCAAGGGCGCGGGCTCCAGCTGCCCACTCGCCCACTAACGACCTGAAAAGGCCAGGGGGATTCGCCCTTTCAGGGATGGCATTGACAACAGGGCGTGTCGACCCAGGCGAGATCTGCCGAGTCCGTCGGAAAAACAATCACGTCGATTGCGACTTGATGCCGATCGCGACTTGATGCCGTTTTTAGAGTTGCAGAGACGTGTTCTCGTGTTTTCCCCAGAATCACAGGCCCACAAAGAGTAAGTCCGGATGGTGACGACGATGGCGACCCGTCTGCGCAGCGTGGAAATCGTACAAAAGGCCTCGTCCGCGGCCCTGAAACGAGCGAGGTCCTCGGTGGTCAACCCGCTGTATCCGATTAGTTGGCCCGCTAGCGTCCGCTGTCGTTCTCGCCCCTTCAGCGCTCGTCGCCATCTCCTCGGCGGCCTCGTCCACACCTGTCCATTCTCGTCAACTTCAACTTCTCACAGCAACACCATGGCCAAGCCAATAGACAACCAGCAGAACGGCGCGAGGCCAAATATCTCCATCCGAGCCGCCACCGTCGACGACGTGAAAGCCATCGCCGAGCTCGGCGCCGACGTCTTCTCCGTCACGTTCGGCCACTCGGTCGAGCCGCACGAACTGCAGGCCTTCCTGGACGAGTCGTACTCGGTCGAGGCCGTGGCCAAGGACCTCGCCGACCCCAACAGGGACACCATCCTCGCGACCGACGACGCCGGCGACCTCGTCGGTTTTGCCATGCTCACGCGCGGGTCCGCGGAGCCGTGCGTGGCGCACCTCGAGGCCGTCGTGGAGCTGCAGCGCATCTATCTCTACCCCAAGGCCCACGGCACCGGCACGGGAAAGATGCTGGCCGACAGGTTGGAGGACATGGCTCGCGACCAGGGCTTCAAGAACATCTGGCTCGGCGTCTGGGAGGAGAACCTTCGCGCGAGGAAGGCCTATGAGAAGTGGGGGTACAGAGCGGTCGGCACGCACGACTTTGTGGTTGGGTCGGTGGTCCAGACGGATGACATTTTGGTGAAGCAGCTCTAGACTGGCCTCGCGGGACATTGGAGATGATGGGCGGAGGAGAGAATTGAAAAAGTACCCATGGAAAGATGACAGGTCGAAAGTGGGAGGTATTTAGGAGTCGAAGAGACGGGGCCGTTACATGACTAGATGATAGATCTTGAAGGGATAGAGGAGAGGTTGCCAAGAAGGCTGGCGTATCTCGGTAGAAAGCAATTATAAATCGGACAAATTTTTCACATGCGACTACGCTGGAAATAATCAGATGATAGATACAGCATGGATGTTGAAGCTACCTGTTCAAAGTCACCCAACGCCCTCACAAGTGGTCACAGCCGACGATCCTCACTCACCTCTCACTCTCACTCTCACTCTCACCATGGGCCACCTCACTTGCTGTCTCAGTATCTTCAGAGACGAGCTGGAACTGGCGCTACCCAGTTCGTTACACTATTTGAACCTTCATCCAAGTGTGCGATACTCCGTCATGCTCTTCTCATGGTGTGTAAATATCTCATTCAACTGACACAGACTCACGTTCACGCTCATCTCATATCCGCAACTTCAATGCTGAATACGTGCATATTGCGCCATATAGCAACGGGTCAATTGACTCACACGGCCAATCGTGGCCGCAGGCTAGTCCCGACTTGGTCATGATACAGGATGAATCATCGTGGCCTGCCCACTTCCTACCGGGGCTTGGCAGGCCTCCCTGGTCGTCTGCATCGTGAGTAGAGCAAGGTGAACTTGAGATGAAGTTTTGATCAAGTCCTCGCGGTTGGCTATTTCTCCAATCAACTTCAATTCAACTCGAAAAGACAAAGCTGCAAAGTATCAACCATCCCACCAGCATGGCCATGGAAGAAACCCTCGACGCCGCCACGCGGTACAGGACAACTCGCAAGATCCTCCCCAAGACGACCGCAGTCGAGCCAACCATTTCGAAGCTGTCCATCATAGACGCCACCACGGCTCGCTTCACATTCACAGGCGCCGTATGGTTCTACGACAAGTCCAACCACACCCAGCCCTCGTATTCCGACTTGTTTGACGTCTTGTCGACCACGCTCAGCGAGACACTAGACGACTACCCCCATTTCGCCGGCCAGCTGCAATGGGCCACCCCAGAACTCGTCCAGCACGATGCCGTCCCTCGCCACCTCGGCCGTCCGGTTGTACACCACGGCTCGCCCGACGACCCCGGAGTCGAGTTCGTCCTCGCCGACAACGGCCACAAACTCCAGCATGTCGTGCCTAGCAGGGAGGACAGGGCGACAACGCTGAAGGAGTGGGATGCGACCAACTTGGATCAGGATCAATTCCTCCCAAAGACCAAACTCTCACTCTCGTCGTTGAGAGCCGTGGAAAAGGGGCTCCCGAGTATGGCCGTACAGCTGACGGCCTTTGGATGCGGCGGCTTCAGCATCGGCGCCCTCATCTCCCATCCCCTCGCGGATGCCGTCTGCTTGGTGAACTTTATGCATTCGTGGGCGGCGCGCTCAAGATGCCATCTCGACCCTTCCTCTGCTGCTTCTCCTCCCATACCAAAGCCGCTTTTTGACCCGAGTCTCCTCGACCGCGTCGCCGGACTGAAGCCCGACAGCCCCCCGGATCCCATCATAGTCGCAAGAGCCCGCTCGCTGCCCATGCACCGCTTCGACTGGTGGGCCGAAGACGCACCGGGATACCTGCCAGCATTCAAACCGTCTTCGCTGGCAACCATGCCTCCGCCGGACGAGCTGGCAAAAACCCAGCTCAGTCCCTCGACGTTCCCGCCCTGGCCGACGTGGGACATGAGCGCCCCCGTCGACCACGTCCAGATCCGCTTCTCCAGCGCCGAGTTGGGAAGAATGAAGAAGGCGGCACAGGAAAGCCTGCCAGACGAAATGGCAGGACTCCACGTATCCCGGCTCGACGCCGCCCTGGCGCATATCTGGACTCTCATAACCCGCGCGCGACGTCACTCGAATCCCGGAGAGCAGGTGTACCTGAACATCACCCTCGGCCTGCGAGCCCGCGTGGACCCTCCTCTGCCGGAAGCCTTTGTCGGGTCTCCTCTCCTGCTCTGCTACGTGGAGAAATCCGCCGAGGAGTCGGCGACGGCGTGTCTCGGGCCGATTGCCGGGGCCATCAGGGAGACCATGTCGCGCTTCACGCCGGACGCCGTGGCAGCCTACGTCCACGACGCCGCGCACGAGGTCAGCCCGCAGAGGTTGTGGCAGGCCTTTCTGGGCACGAGGCATACCGGGGTGACGTCCTGGGTAAGGGCGAGGACGTACGAGCTGGACTTTTTGGGTGCCGGTGAGCTCGCGCGGTACGTCCACGCCATCATGCCGCTGATTGACGGGCTCGTTCACGTCAACGACGTTGCGGACACGGGGGACTTGATCGTCGGCGTTTGTGTGCAGCGGGAGGTGATGGGGAGACTACTGGCAGATCCGTTGCTGCGAGAGTACGAGGTGGCGACGTAATCGTTGGTTGGTAGATGAATTTGCTTTCACGATGAGTTTTTTGAAGGGTTCTGTGTTAAATGTAGGGCCAGATAGGTCTTTCATGGCGGTTGTTGAAGTCTAGCATGTACAGTTGCCAGGCTCATGGGACTAAAGTTCATGGCATTAATAGCAGCAACATGAAGCTTTGGGCAACTTTTACCATACATCTAACTAATGCTAATACACTACGCGTAAACGTAGCAAAGAGGAGACCCGCCAATGGTGTTGAGCAAGTCGCCAATGACGCGGTTCTCGGCCGTGACACCCAGGTTGATGATGTCGTCCACCGTGGCATCTCTGCTGGCAGGTCTGTTGTTGATGGTAATCGTGCCAGCAATCTCGAACGCGTTCCACAGATGCAACGCCTGCCACAGCCAGTACACGCGGTCAACCTGGGCGTGGTGGAGGAAGAATGTGGGATCAACCGGGGAGGAGTACAGGTCGCTGGCCTCGCCGTTGACGGAAAAGTGGCCGGCGGCGTGCATGCCGAGGAACCCGTCCGCGAACCGTCCCTGGAGCTCGTTTTGGAAGAGCTCGACGTTCTTGGAGGCCGGTCCCACGGTGAGGTTGAGCATGTTCTCGTTGGTCATCCACGTCGACATGGCGGCGGCGCTGAGATCGCGGCTGAGGCAGCGCGGGTTGTGGCCGAGTCTGCCGTTCGGGCTGGCTTCCATGCCGTCCATTCCGGGGTTCACCGGTCCGAGGTTGACCGTCATGCTGGGGGGGAGGAGGTGTTAGCAGTGGAATTCAACGTACATTCTAGTCCCCAAGCTTGCGATACTCACTTGACGAATGGACCGCTCTCGACACAACCGCCTCCGTTCCCTGAAGGCAGCCAGATGGCGCCAGCTCCGCTGAGACTTCCATTGTGCTGGACAAAGGCGCCGTCGCCGCTCAGGCTGGTGTCGCTGCCGTCAAACATGGGAGACTTTGTGAGGTCGTCCTGGTACTTGAGCCAGTTCCAGTACTACGATACACCCAGTCAACGACAGTCCACTTCAGACCCGAGATCATGTCCACCTACCGGCTGGTTGCCCTTGTAGCCGCACTCGTTACGCAGAGCCTCCTCGTAGGCCCAGACAAAGTAGCGGTGCCATGTCAGAAAGTTTCCCTGGATGTCGTGAGCATCTCCACCGGGCAGCATCCTCGGAGAGCAAACTCACTGTGCCGTGGATGGTGGTCGTCTGGTTGATGTGGACAGCAACAAAGTCATCGTAGCGGTTCCGCGCCCCGGGGGCAAACTCGGGGTCCGACTTGGACGGCGACGTCAACATGCACTGGACGGCGCCGATGTAGTCCTTCTTCTCCCGAGACGAGAACGAATCCCTAAAGAAACCCTAATCAGTTCCAGCTGCTCGCGATGACATGACGCAGTCCGCGATCTGCACGAGCCGCGGTGGGGTGACGGGCAACGTACCAGTCCCGGCGGTACCGCGCGTTGAAGATGCTGCAGCTGCTGCGCTTGCCCACGGCGCTCAGCTCGGCTTCCCTGAGGGCATCCATGGCCTGGACCTGCAGATCGGCGAGGACATTGCGGGCTTGGACGGGCGAAGCGAGGACCGGCGCCGTCAGTAGGCCGACGGCCGCGGCCACTATACTGATGGGATACATTGCCGGACTCTTGGTTTTGAGGAACCTTTGAGCAACAGGCCGGCGTGGAGCACGGACAGGGGAAGCTCGAGAAAGTCAGTGGTCCGGTATTACGTGTGTGACTTGCCAGGGCAGACGACGCGTGAGCCTTGGGTGTTGTTCCTCGGTCTGGATGCTGGCTGGGAAGTGGGAGCGGACTGGACCGCTCTCTGGAAGGGTCGACGCCAGACAGAAGATTCGCTAGCTATATAGAAGGATGCCTGTCCGACGTTGGGAATAGATTAAAACCCGTGGGCTAGTGGCTCCGGGCAGTATCTGCAGGCCTCCGGATCCGCGCGGCGGACATGGTAACCGTATCCGTACTGGGTGGACTGCTGCCAGGGGGCACGGCGAGAGAGTCGAGAGGGTCCCGGATCGAATGATTCTTGAGGGGCGAAGAGAACGAGTCGATGGCCCAGATGATGGACCCACGACCTGGCAACGAATAATCGGCGCCGTTGGGAAGTTTCTTCACATGAGCAACCGTCCTGAGTGGTCTGTTGATGACATACAGACAGTCACTGTCTCCGCTATCGCCACCGGCCGAGGAGAGAAGCGAAGGACGGGGGATCTGAGTGCGGGAAGACGTGTGGATATGAAGGACGCTGTGGTTGTCGGCTCATCACTTGACTATTTGACATGTTATTCGATGTCCAGTAAGAAGTGACTTGTTGAGAGCGCACGGATCATAGGTTTCTTAAGCTTAACTGAGAGTTTCGATTCATAAAAAGGCTCACTTCATCCTCACCAAGTCGCGAACGTGTCGAGATATCCTCTTCATCGGCCGCACCCCGACTCCGCAAAGGCCGCCTTCAACCACGGGGATGGCCAATCGATAGCCAAAGATTCGTGAGTTTTTGGATAGACAGACCGAAGATCACTGCTCGTTTCTCTGAGCATCCATGTAGCCGACCATCCCGTGTGTACCCCTGAAGATGCATGTCGTGGGGACCCAGAGGTAACAGGCGATCCAATCTCGTCTTCGTAGTCCATCTTGGCCCCCACTGCTGTTCCTGGCGGCCGACTCCGCCGCAGCAGCTTCTTTATATCGAAAGGATTGCCGGTGACCTTTCACATCTCTTCAGCGGGAACGCTTGCTACAAAAGTCGCCCGAATCACAAGTTCCTCGAGCTCCACCTGCTGCTCAGGCCCTTGGGCGTGTCCGAGCGGTGTCTGATGGAGATCTAGACGAGGAATAATCACAGGAAGCCGCCTTTCTGGCTCTTCGATGGCCGCTTTGAGCTTGGAGCCAACATCTTCACGGCACGGCTCGCGAGTCAAGAAAGCAACGAGCGTCCCGACCGTTCGGTTTTGCGTCTGACATCTCGCATCCACAGGAGACAACTGCCAGCTTTCACGCCGACGGCACTGCACATCTGCGGGCGTCGGGATGTGGGAAAGTTCGCCTCTCCGCCAGCGAGCCCTTGGAGCCACCCCGGGAGCGCTCCGTCGAACCACGTCCAGAGGTTCTGGTCGTCGAGGAGATCCTGCACAATCTACGGAGAGGCCGCTAAACTGCAAAGGGTCTGCTTCGTCCGGAACCTCCCAGGAAAATGTCATGTCTACACAACGGTTTTGTGACTGGATCTCATTCCCTGTAGTATGCCGCAGACCAGGAACTTCGTCTCGCACAAGGGCGTCTCGCCTCGGCCGGTCCTCGCCGCAAGCGAACTGCCTTCCCACGGACGAGTCTGATTAATCTTTGGGTACTCATTTCGTCTATCTCCTTGTTATTCCCAGTGTGCCGTGCATGATGTAGATACATCCAGAGTGGTCTGGCTCCCACGGTGTGTGACGAGTCTCGTTCTTCGCAACCGAAGTGGCCAGATACCGCAGATCCCAACATGAGTTAAAGAATGTCTCCATCCCCTCGCTGCTCTGCGTGCCCACTTTGCCTTTTGCGGCTGGCTTTGCCTTTTGTTTCCCTCACCTCGTCGCCATCGTTCGTACAAACGGGCGCCGTCGACGCCATGTCTACGACTTTGACGACGGCGGACCCCGAGAGGGCCGAGGAGAGCAACACGGCCATGATCCTGGCCGTGACGGGAACTCTCCACGCCGTGGCTTTGCTCTTTGTTATCGGCCGAGTGTACACGAGGGCGGCCATCGTCAAGACGATTGGAATCGACGACTACATGATGATCATGGCCGCGGTGAACGTTCTTCCGTGAGAAGCCGTTCGGGTTGGCATCAGGACTGACGCCTTCTCAGCTCTGCGCCTTGGGCGGAGGAATGGCCATCTTCGTCATACAGGCATCCTACGGCCTTGGGAGGCATAAGGATACCATCGCAAAGGCCGATCAGGTTTTTTTTTCCAAAGTCGGCTTCTTCCAGTCCATCATCTCCGCCATTGCCGCGCTGGCATTCCTCAAGATTTCCATCGCCCTGTCGTTGTTGCGGCTCAGCAAGAACGTCTGGTATTCTCGATGCCTGTGGGCTCTGATCGGTAGGTAGAATGTTCTCTTGCTACGCCTTGCCTTTTGCTAACGGTCTCTGAGTCTTTGTCGTCGGCTACACGGTCATGGCCTGGCTGAGCTTCTTCCTGTACTGTACTCCTCTCGAGGGCTACTGGAACAAGAGTCTGAAGCCTAGCTGCTACAACATTGAGCTGTTTGTGAACTTTGCGTTGGTGAACACGGGTCTGTTGAACTGGCTTCCTCGACGTTGCTCCTCTAACCTGATCCAAGCTTTCAACATCTTTACCGATGTCTGCTTCGCGACGCTGCCGATTCCCATCATCTGGGTTCTGCAGATGAAGCTGCGCACGCGAGTCTATCTTATTGTTATTCTCAGTCTTGGTTATTTGTATGAGACTTTTCTTGCTTACTCTGCCACCTGAGATATCCAGCTGACCAGGTCAGTGCCGTCGCCATGGGTGTCATCAAGGCATTCTACCAGATTGCCCAGCCAAGCAGCAAAGACGGGACCTTGTAAGCAAACATCAGTGCTGATATACAAGATCCATGCTTGACACTCTCAACAGCTACCAGAGCATTCAGTTCTGGGGATTGTAAGTGCTCCGACTACTTCGCAGCCGTTCCATGGCTGACAATCCTCTCAACAGTCTCCAGCTGAACCTCGGCATCATCGCCGCCTGCGCGCCCGCGCTGAAGCCGCTCGTCGGCAGGGCGCTCAAGATCTCGTCGAGCCGGCGCTACAACAGCAACGACCTCTACGAGAACCGATACCCGACCGGCCGGACCGGCAAGAGCGCGCACATGATGACGACGACGCACGCGCGGAGACGGGGGTACAGGGAGCAGGGCAGCCAGGGGGCGCCGGACCTCGAGCTCGAGGACGGGCCGTTCACGCCGAGCAGCACCGACGGGTACAAGACGAGCATCAAGGCGGGCAGCCACCCGGCCGCGGTCGCGGTCTATCAGAAGAACAGCCTGAGCGGGAGATCTGGGAGCGAGGAGACGATACTGGGGGCGGAACATCCGTTTGGCGACCGGGGTATTATGAGGACGACGGAAGTCTCGATACATCGGTAGGAGGAGTGTTTTGGTCTGAGGTAATGGGTTGGGAAATACACGAGGATTATGACCGGATATGGCTTTGACGCTGAATCGTGGGCCTTCATTGTGTGACGATGTGGTCTCCCAGCCGATGACTTGCTGTTTATGACAATCCCAACGGCTTTTTATGGCATATTGGAGTATCTAGCAAGAGTAGCATTCGAACAGCTCTCATATAATAACGGTTGACGTGAGAGTGCAAAGGGTAACCGCCGATAGTACGGGCATAAAGGAGATGCAGCAAACGCTTCATCGTGTTACGGACCAGCACTGGCTCCAGAGTCTCCTCATCACATTGTCTGTGAGTCTTTCCATGTCTGTAACATAGCAATAGGCTGTCATTAAACTGCCTTGATGATGTCTCGTCAAACTTTCTCAAACGTGTGATACGTTGACGCTCGAAACGCACTGTGAACATCTTTCACGAACCATGTCCGCGTTTGGACAGCCCCTGGTATGCATTCGTCGAAACTGGCAATCTCATAAGACGCTGCTGCAGGGCCGGCTGAGTCCGGCATCGAGCGCCTGTAGCTCAAAGAACGTGGGCGGCGCACTCGAGTCTTGCCCTCCCATCTGTTACACACCATCGACTGTGGGTGAATCGGAAGCAAACATGTAGAGACAGTTCGACACCTGCTATAAATTCTCCGTCTCAGTCTCGCGATTCTGTTTCTTTTTCGACAGAAAGGCACCTATCAACCCAAGAGTCGGAAGCATTCTCCTTCTTCAGCTCACCACTTCACCATGAGGTTCTCGCAAGCATTGGTTGCCCTCGCCCTCGGGCCATCCTTCATTCTCGCCGGCGGTATTCGCGGCTTCAACTCGGGAACCCAGGACGTGATCACCGGAGGCTACAAGACCGAAAGGGAGTACTTGGAAGAATTCACCCTCGCCAACGAGCTCAAGGAACTGCCCGCCAAGTTCAACAGCGTCCGCCTGTACACGCTCGTCGACGACAGCAAGCCCAACAGCACGGCCGTCAAGCCGAACCCGGCCGTCAAGGCGGCCATGAAAACCGGCACCACCATGCTGCTCGGCATCTGGTGCTCGCACCTCACGGAACTGCACCGGGAGCTCGAGGCCCTGAGGCAGCTGATGGAGTACGGGCCCGAGTTCGCCAGGCTCGTCGTGGGCATCTCCGTCGGCAACGAGGAGCTGCTGCGCTCCTCCAAGGGCGAGTCCGGGCAGCCCGTGGGCGAGGTCGTCCGGTTCGTCAAGCAGGTGCGCGAGAGGCTCAGGGGCACCATCCTCGGCGACAAGCCCATCGGCCACGCGGAGCCGTACAAGATGTACGAGAACCCCGACAGCGCCGAGCTCATTGCCCACCTCGACTTCCTCGGCGTCAACCTCCACCCGTTCTACCGCACGGCGCCCAGCAACCAGACCCTGACGGCCGAGTACGACCTCGCCATCCAAAAGGTCGAAAGGGTGGCCGGCGGCAAGCCCGTGTGGATCACCGAGTCCGGGTGGCCCGTCCGGGGGGAGACGTACACGCCCGGGGGGCCGGCCGCGAGCGTCGAGAACGCGGCCAAGTACTGGCAGGAGGTTGGGTGCGGGAGGCTCTTCAACTCGGATCGGAACGTGTGGTGGTATATTCTGCGCGACTCGAACCCGGCCATCAACAACCGCTTCGCCATCGCCGACCGCTGCACCGGCGTGCCCGTGTTTCCGCTCGCCTGCGGCGCCACCTTTGGGCAGAGGCCCGCGGACACTCCCAGGGACTTTTGCCAGAATGGAGGCGGACCGGTGAATCCCCCGCCCGTCTACACGTCGGCGAAGGCGAGTGCCGTACCATCGCCCATCTACAGTATCCCCGCGAATGCTTCGGTGAGTGCTCCGGTGAGCGTTCCCGTCAGCTCTCCAGAGTCTGCCCCAGCTGCTCAACCTACGATTCCCGGCAACAGTAAGTACGGCCCGTCCGCTGTGATTGCTAGGAGTAAGACTGACTTTTGATTGCAGACTCGATACCGGCTGAGCCCAAGTCCATGGTTACCGTCTACTCTGGCACCGTGGTAGTCACTGCAACCAGATCCCGGAGCTCGGCTCCACAAGAGACCGTCTTTATGACTTCGGTTGTGGCCGGCAAGACCCCCAAACGAGCTTGAGCTGCTGGGATACGTTCGTGTTGGAGACTCACGTGGTAGATGTCTTGAATTTTCCTTCATTTGTGTAGGTATGTTTTTTTTTTTTTGGCTAGGGAAATCTTAGCATTTGGTCGCTAGGCTTTTGGATCACGTAGCTGGGCGAATGTCTTGGGTTCTTGATGCAATCGTGGAGCTCGTCGAGTCAGACAGACAAGCCACGCTCCTCTGCATGGAATATGTATTCTCAGTCTTTTGATGGCTTCTCCACTAGGTTAACCTAATCTGCCTGTGTTTCGAAAGGGCCAATTGCAAGTCATTTTATTCAAACCCCAACATGACCGATGACGCCATGTAGTGGTCTGTTTCAGGCCCATCTACATCGTAACTGGCGTCAGACGACTCGGCCCCACCATCGACAGGGTCCGGTCCGTTTCCGTCGTCGCCAGATGGTTCCCTCGTGGGCCTCGGATGGAGATGTAGATATCCGCAGTTGATGTTGGAGTCTGGTGAATGAAACGGCGTCTACAGAGTAGGAATATGTAACCGGGTCGCCAGGCACATTGCATCCACACGTGGTTGACAGGAGACGTCCATGGCTTACGCGGGAAACATGTGTGGTTTACATGGTAAACATGTGTTTGTGCCAAGGGTCGAGTGCATGGTTCCATTGTGTCTTTTCCTCGGACCAACAAAACACCCGATGGCGCTATCCAGCGATTCAATGTCGTTATCAAGACCAAGCCTGCAAGGAAGAGAATTTCGCGCACCTTCTATCCTTCTTTCGGCAAAGGCAGTGCGTCTTTGTAAATGATGCGTAAACTTTATTGCTTTGGGCATCTCGACTGTAGATCACGGCTTGAGGCCGTGTCCGACTCGCGCGTCGTCGGTTATTCCTTCACCCTCTCCATCGAATACCGTCTCGCCCGAGGTATACTTGATTCGAGGAGCACCACAAAACCCGTGCCGCAGGTGAGCGTGACGCTCTTGATAAACGATACGACCGCCGAATCTTGTAATATTCACGGTTCTCAGTTGTCGTTCTGGCCATGCGGTGGAACAACATCGCGAGCTGGCTGCGCAGCCAAGACTCCTGAATACGAGCATCTCCCCAGTTTCCTGCCTTGGTCACCAATTTGGGTTTCTGTCGCCGATAAGAGGAGGTCTGCCGTGCCTGTCATGCTAAGAGTTTTGCCGTCAACCTACCTCGTCTTCTCGAAGCCGTCTGCCGTGCCAGTTCGGATCGCAGGCTGCTAGCTGTCTCGTCTCGTGTCATGGTCCGGGATGCCATGCGACTGACCACACCTAAATGGCGCATCTCCAGATTATCCCAAGCTCTGCACAGATTCCCAGCTTTCTGGCACCTCTCTGGGTGACCTTTACCTCAGCATCACGCTTCCTCCAGGGACGAACTCACCTCGTTGCGGCTGTTTTACCTCTTTGGAAGATGCCGTCATTTGCCCTCGGCGTCACTACATCGCAACCTCCCCGGACGTCCCCATCTAATAGTGGGCTCCATCCCGCGCGGGGGTGGATTATCTACAACCACTTGGAGGATGAGAGTAGCGAGGAGAACCAGACACTAGGGATGAGCCGTGGTGGGAGAACCGATGCTCTAGGTTGATCGCCTCCTCAGCCCCTCCTCGGGGGCACCGTCCGATCCTTGATTTGGAGTCTATTGAAACTCGCGGGCTGGATGAGACGTTACCAGCGCCCAGACTCGGCGATGGGGCGACGCCCGTTCAGCCCGCGCCGTTTACGATCGAGAGACCCTCATTGCGTGCTCTCATATTGGAGAGTTTATGGCAGCCAAGCAAACCAACACAGCCATTTCGAGCCCGTCGAAGCATGGATAAAGTATTGAGCCAAGACCTGGCCTATTGTGTGATTTTAATCCCATGGCATCGTCGCCAGCGGGCACGAGTGGGTCGCGGCAGGCATATGGCATCCCAGATATAAAGCGACTACGTGTCTGCCACTCGACGGTATCGAAGGGAGAAGGAGTCTGCTGCGCTCTCGACTCCAACCACCATCATCATCAGCACAGATCAGGTCTCTCCGGTCCGCTCTTGGACTTCAACTGTGCCATCCCCGGCCGGAATCCCATCCCTTGACTACTTGCCAGCACACCAAGGCGACCGAAAATGGTCTTCGGGAAGCTCTTTGGTGGCGGCGAAAAGTCCTCCGACCCCGAGTATCGTGTCGACACCGAGGCCAGCGACTCCGAGCCGTCCATCATCCACGATGGCAACCTCGCCTACACGCGCCAGAAGGGAGGCAACGGCTCCAAGCCTTCGTACCAGGAGGCCGTCGGTGCGCCCGTCGAGTCGAACTCGCCTCTGGGGTACAATGTCGGCTGGGCCGCCGTCATCTTTCTGAACATCAACATGATGATCGGAACTGGTGTCTTTTCAACGCGTAAGTCCGCGATGAAGAAACCTGATGAAGGGTATGGGGCGACTGGCTGACCTGACGTTCGACAGCCGCAAGTATCCTGAACCGGACAGGATCGATAGGCTTGTCTCTGATTTACTGGCTTATTGGCTTCCTCATGGCCTCTGCCGGCTTCAGTGTTTACCTCGAGTTGGCCAGTTACTTCCCCAATCGAAGCGGTTCCGAGGTCGTCTACTTGGAGCAGGCATATCCTCGCCCGAAGCACTTCTTCCCTGTTGCTTTTGCTGTTCAGTCGGTTATCTTGTCATTCAGCAGTAGTAACGCAGTCGGTAAGCTCACCTCGATCCGCCAGGGCTTCACCTCTTTTATTGGCGTTGCCTGTCTTTGTAATACCCTCCACCTGTAATCGAGCCATGTTTTTGACAAGACTTGTAGTTCTCTCGAGATATCTCTGGAGGATGGCCGACATCACGCCCTCGGAATGGCAGATGCGCGGTGTTGCCATCGCGGCCTACACCCTCGCCGTCATCTGCGTCCTCGCCCACAACCGATACTCGCTCTGGCTCGTCAACGCCATTGGCGTTCTCAAGATCCTCACCCTCGTGTTGTACGTCTCACCCATATCCTAGGCTTCAACCGCCCATCAACTAACACCCCACGCAGCATCGGCATCGCGGGTCTCGTCGTCCTCGGCGGCAACATCAAGCACATCCCCGACCCCAAGGCCAACTTCCGCAACGCCTTTGACGGCACCACGACCAACGGCAACGACCTCTCCAACGCGCTCGTCAGCATCATCTTCTCCTACGCCGGCTACTACAACGCCTTCAACATGACCAACGAGATCAAGAACCCCATCCCCACGCTCAAGCGCAACGGCGTCATCTCCCTCGGCACCGTCGCCGTGCTCTACATGCTCTGCAACGTTGCCTACTTCGCCACCGTCTCAAAGGCCGAGTTCGCCGAGGCCAGCGAGATCGCCGCCGCCGTCTTCTTCAGCAAGCTCTTTGGCGAGAGCCGCGCCGCCGCCAACGTCCTCAACTTCCTCGTCCTGCTGAGCGCCTTTGGCAACCTGCTGGCCGTGCTCATCGGCTCCTCGCGCATGATCCGCGAGATTGGCCGCCAGGGCGTGCTGCCCTTTACCAACTTTTGGGTGTCGACGAGGCCCTTTGGCACGCCGCTGGGGCCGTACCTGTTGAAGTGGGCCATGACGTTCTTCATGATTGTTGCGCCGCCCGCCGGTGACGCCTTTTCTTTTGGTAAGTTCTCGTCGATATGCCTCGTGTTTTGGTAAAATAGCCGGTTCTGACTTGTCGTGTTCGCAGTCGTCGACCTCCAGACGTACCCCAGCGCCATGTTCAACTTCGCCATGACCTACGGCGTCTTCATCCTCCGGCGGCGTCGCAGGCGCTCCGGCATCGGCCGCTCCGACTTTCGCGCGTGGGACTTTGTCGTCGTCTTCTTCCTCGCCATCCAGGTCTTTGTGCTGGCGATGCCGTGGTGGCCTCCCAAGGGCGGCCCATACACCGGCAGCGTCAGCTTCTGGTACGCGACCTACTGCGTCGTGGGTATCGGCATGTAAGTGCTTCCCCCCGTGGCCGGACTCTCTCTCTCTCTCTCTCTCTCTCTCTCTCTCGGTGAATGGAAAAGACGGGACTGACCCCCGTGCTAGCATGATTGTCTGCGGTCTGTACTACGTCTTCTGGATGTACCTGCTGCCCAAGTGGATGGGCTACGAGATCCGCACCGAGATCGTCGAGGTCGGCAACGACGGCGCCAACACGCACCGCCTGGTCAAGGTGCCCAAAGCCGAGGTCGTGCAGTGGGACGTCGAGCACGACGAGGCGGGCAACTTGCGGCGGCGAAACGTGACGACGGTGGAGATTGAGTCCAGCGGCTCCAACGAGAAGACCGTCTGAGGTCCTTTGTTTTTTTCCGTCGTCCTGCCGTCCTCTAGTCTTGACGAGGGGTCCAAGGTGGAAGAACCAGACGACAAATGTATTAGTTCGCATTAGATAGTTGAATATTGTCAAAAGAGGTGATGACCACTCACTCTATCATCGTGATAGCTGTAACCGCCTCGAACGCTGTTCTCAGCACCATGATCAAGCTCCTGAGCAGCCCCTCGCCAAGTTGATCCTAACTTGATGTCGTCGGAGTCTTGCAATGTTTTATCTATACATCTTGTGAGCCATTTAAGCTTAATTCCTTGATCGAGGACGTCCTCGTGCCCCAACACTCCCTGACGAGCCGTGACAGCACCTTGCCTGGACACTCCCAGTGAGACTACAGGGGTTGAAAGGTTGCTAGTGTAGCTTGATCGACAGGGGCTGTAGCCCGCTTGATTCGCGTAGGCATTGATGCCGAGGTTTGAAGGTAACTCGAACCATCAGACTCGTTTCTTCGTGGGCCACTAGGTTTGAAGGAGAAAACGACTAGTCCTCTCGGATCTCACCGGGTAGAGACCAGTGGTGGTCCACGAAGAAACGAGTCTGATAATTCGAGTAACCCACAGGTGATGGAAACATTACCTGAACGGGTGATGAGTGGTGATTTCTGGCCCATGGATGGGCCCGTCTCAGAGTAACACACGAGTAAACACGACACGTCGAGTCCCAAAAGCCAGCAACTTCACAGAGCGACCGCAGGCCGAGAATCAGGCAGTGTCTTGCTGATAACCATGTAATTACGTCTTGGACCTTCCTCTCGGTTTACACAGCCACGAGTCGCAAAGATACCGACAGCGATGGCATGAATCAGCGCCATTACACTCAACATGCCATTTACAGGACCGTCACGACCGAACGGCAATTGTCGCCTAGAGGAAACATCTCAAAGGGACCCACGTGGCACACCCACGCAAATAAGATTGTTCATCAACTCATGTCAGGTCCGTGAGTAACTCCATCCCATATCGTGACCGAGGGCGGATCGCCGGAACCGGAACCTTCATCTGGGGGCTGGGGAGTCTTTGCCGGCGTCTTATCAGCTTCCGCCAAGGATATCCCCGCCGGCAAACGACTTGTTTCCGCGCCTTTGATCGTATTGCCCCGCCGGAACGTGTCAAACCCCACAGGATGCTACGGGGATCATTTGCAAGATTTCAATAAGCTACTGGAGGAACAAGCTAGTTCCTCCGGGTGTTTGCGATGTGTTTGTTGATATATCGTAATGGTGTGTGACGGTGACATACTCTGCTGTCGAGATAAGCCAGTCATTGCTAGCTCTGATAACAAGAGCTCCACGAGTGGCTCTGCGAGCAGACTGGGCCAATATCACGGACACGATACGACGTCGGACTCCGCCCGCCAACGGGCCCAGAGGCTTGTCTGCCGTTAGGTATGGCTGATAAGAAGAGCCGGCAGCTCGGTTCGAGTGTTTGTCAAGGTGGTTTCCGCCTTTCGGAGTCCAGTCCTTTACCCGCAGAGAGGAAACAACCGGGACTATAGCTTCGAGATAAGGATGGAATCCGAGGAATCGACCAAGTTGCAACCAGCTACGACAACCTAGCCGCAGCGTGTTCCATGTCTCTTAGCGTGGAATGTCCAAGTTGGAACGCGGCATTTTGCTAGGTGACATAGCAAAATGCCGCGTTCAGGTCGTCGGATATTGACCGCTGTTGTCGAGTTGGTCTTATCGTCACGTAGATGAGGTGTAGACAACCTCTCGACTGCCTTGAAGAAGATAAGCCTCCCGCAACGTGTATAAAGCAAGTCCAGAATTCGCTTGAAGATGCCTTGAACCGTTCCAGAGAAAACACTCTCTCACATCCACAACCCCCCCCCCCCCCTCCCCCCCAACCTCATCATGCACTCCTCCACCCTCCTCCTCGTCGCGTCCCAGCTGGCCCTCGGCCTCGCGGCCCCGACACCCTTGGCCTTCCCAGCCCACCGCCTCTCCACGAGGGAAACGCACTTCAACGCCAGCCTGCCCAACATCACCATCTTCGCGACGGGCGGCACCATCGCCGGCTCCGCCTCGTCCAACGCCCAGACGACGGGCTACCAGGCCGGCGCCCTCGGCGTCGACATCCTCATCGACGCCGTCCCCGAGCTCTGGAACGTGTCCAACGTCAGGGGCGTGCAGGTCGCCAACGTCGACTCGGGCAGCATCACGCCGGGGATCCTGCTCAACCTCACCCGCCTCGTGCAGGAGGCCCTCGACGACCCGTTCTGCCAGGGCGCCGTCGTCACCCACGGCACCGACACCATGGAGGAGTCGGCCTTCTTCCTCGACCTCACCGTCAAGTCGGAGAAACCCGTCGTCGTGGTCGGCGCCATGCGGCCCGCCACCGCCATCTCCGCCGACGGCCCCATCAACCTCCTCGAGGCCGTCACCCTCGCCGGGAGCCCCGACGCGAGGGGCCGCGGGGCCATGGTCGTGCTCAACGACCGCATCGGGAGCGCCTTCTACACGACCAAAACCCACGCCAACTCCCTCGACACCTTCAAGGCCGTCGAGCAGGGCTTCCTCGGCTTCTTCCTCGACATCGAGCCCGTCTTCTACTACCCGCCCGCCCTGGCCCTCGGCCGCGCCTACTTCAACGTCACCGCCGCCGAGCAGCTCCCCGAGGTCGACATCCTCTTCGGCCACCAGGCGCTGCAGCCCGCCATCGCGACCGCCGCCGTCGAGGCCGGCGCCAGGGGCCTGGTGCTCGCCGGCATGGGCGCCGGCGGCTGGACGACGCCCGGCCGCGAGGCGCTGAAGAAGCTCGCCGAGGAGCACGGCACGCAGATTGTGGTCTCGAGCAGGACCATGGGCGGTTTCGTCGAGGACGACGACGCGCTCAACACGTACGGCGGGTGGAACCTCAACCCGCAAAAGGCGCGCATCATGCTGCAGCTCGCCCTGTACTCTGGCTACTCTTCCGAGCAGCTCGAGACCCTGTTCAAGTTTGCGCCTTAGATGGAGGTGACTCGGTGTTCGAAAAATGATTTATGAGTACATGGAACGTATATCCGTAATAATGAGATTAATGTCAAATAAAACATGCGATATCTGGACAAGCTTTTATAGACTTGCGGCTGCAGGTTCATGGGCTTTCTCGAGGATTGCAAGCGATGGTTTCCGCGATGTGTATGCTCGCTGGTATTTGCTAACAATCCGTATATCGAGACTAAACCCGCGAAGCAGCTCAATGAGGCTCACCTATCCATGTTTTCCCTCCGATCCCCGTCTAGCAGTACGAGACTGCTCACAACTCCTTCTTGCCCTTCGTCTGCGCATTTGCAGCCTGCGCCACCTTGGCAAAAGCTCGCTTCGTCTCGACCACGCTCCCAACCATGAGAATCGTCGGAATCACGATCCAGAAGGCGTTCATCATGACGTAGTAGAACCAAAAGTACCAAGCCTCGGGCCGGCAGTACACCATCTTCCACACCACCTTGTCGAAAGTGCAGGTCGCGTAGTAGAGCACGTCGCCGTACAGCTGGCCGAGGCTGATGATGATTTGCAGCGGGTGGCGCAGGGGCTTGTTCTGGACGATGCAGTAGGCGCACGCAAAGGACAGCGGACCCCAGAAGAGCGCGGTGACGGCTTCCATGCAGACGACGAAGGAGTCCTGCGTGAGGTAGCGCGAGTCGGAGAGGGAGTACTCCTTCCACAGCTGGCCGAAGATGTCGGTGCGCGACGGCATGCGGTGCTGGTTGTAGGCGAAGTAACCTTTGGCCATGATCAGGCCAAGAGGCTTTTGGACAGAGGACGGAACGGACTGACCTTCGAAGAAGAAGTGGATGAAACCACACAGCACGAACCACAGGGCCGCAGCCGTGTTGCCAGTCGACAGCGTCGGGTTCGTCTTGCGAATGAGCTGGTAGGTCGGGGCGAGGACGGCCGACGCCCCCAGGGCAAAGGTTGCTTGGAGAGACGTCGAACCCAGCTGATTGGCGACGTAGTCGGACATGGCCGCGTCGGTGGGATGGTACGGGTGGAGGGAATTCGTGGCGTTCATGATGGCTTCTGCTGCCATGGCGTGCCTTGGTGTTTGCTGTCGATGTGAAGTCTTGATGTCGTCGAGTAGGTTGCAATATCACGACAGTAGATGAAGTGTGTGTTGGACCCGAGACTTGACGTCAAAGTCGTTCAGAGGCGGTGGTGGTGTTGATGATGATAATGTCAAAAGGAAGCCCTTCATCCACCCCTGTTCGTCCGGAAAGCTTTCCATCCGGATCGGCCCATTTGCGCTTGCTTACCTTACCCAAAGATGCTCCGACGGTCGATCGCCAAGTCCTTGCTAGGACAAGAAGAGAAGAGTGTAACTGGGTCAGCCGGGAAGTGGCTGGGAAGCGAGATTGCGTTGCATGTCGTATTCGGGTAGGGAAGGATCGTGTTACTTGAAAAAACGACTACAAAAAGGGACTTTGACATGCACACCGCTCTACGGGCCTTAGTCCGCGTCCCTAGACGTCCGAAAGGCCGTTCTCTACTCCCCGAAAACCCCGACCCCGGTACGGAGAGCTCCGATGGGGTGTTTTCATCGGAACTTGGGATGGCCTCAACAGCAAAAGCTGTATGGTTTCTGTCAGCTGGTATAGGTTTCCAGTGCCGTTTCATGCAGACTGCGTCCACAGGCTTGGGTAGCACAACACTCGGCATGGCGGCTGTCAAGGTGAGACATCTGGTGGCACTGTCACCACTGATGTTCCGTTCAGTCCTACGGTGTGAACACGGGTCAATGTGAAGAAGGGATGTTTGCTTGTTTCTCGCCGCCCAAATAGCGATAGACTAACCCCGCTTCTTCTGGCTCGATGCCTGGCTGCCTACTAAAGACTTGGAAGGTATTTGTCAAGTCTTGCAGAGATGATCCAAAGGTCATTGGCAGAGTTGGTCAGTATCTATTCTTTATTCATACAGTTGGAGTTGGACTGTCGAACCCAGATCGAATGTGCAACGTTTGGGTATCATGTGTTAAGACGTATAGTACAACATGTCAACCTGGTCGATCAAGAGCCAGTTTTCCATCTTCGTCAACGTCCTCATATATCATAAGGCTAAGGGGACTGTGGTTATCTTCGAGGCCCCGAAGAGAACTCATTATATTACCTTAGTCGTCGTCATACTAGCCAGATAAGTGATACTAACGCCCTTATCACCTGTCCAGACGGGCGTAGGGGACCCCCCCCTAAGGCTTCATCTAAGGCTAGAGTCAGGCTCCTACATAGCTCATCGAAACACAGTTTTAGGAATACCTAGCATGTTTTCAACAAGCCAGGAGCAACATAGGTAAGAATTAGGTAGTACATCAGTATATTCATAAGCAGGACACCCCTCGATTTTATGAATATATCATAGTGCCGCTACTATATAACATACTAGGTAGGCTGTATAGAGCCAAACCAACTTTCAACAACTAGCTCAGGCGTAAGATCATTTGGTTGAAGCACAGTGGCGACCATACAGAGATTGACTGGAAGCTCTTGGAGGCTGATAGGTGTATGCGGCGAATTAAGCTTGGCAAGCACGACTCACACTGGAATAACTCCAATAGATTCGCCGCAGTTGGTAATTTTGACTATTCTATTACATTGAAATAGGCTCCATCTACCTCCTGGCTATTTTACCTTGATTACGATGAGGAGGAATTTGGCAGCCTTTTCCAAGGTCCCAACTAGGGTGCATTTTTTGTTAGATTGGATGTTGACTTTGACCAGCTGCTAGGCTCTATTATTCCCCACACCTAGCCTAGAAGTATCTCCACCAGTAGTATTTCTACTAGCAGGTCAGAGAATTGCAGAGTCAAAGCTCAGGCACCTGGTCACTGAGTGCTTTAGTAGGACACTCTTGGCGTGCAGATATATAGGCAGTTTTCTCTGTATAGATTGAGGTTTTGAGGCGGGATTATATGGGATGGGCGAATGCTCCTCCTCAAGAATAATGATGCGAGAAGGGGGGTTCCACGATCTTGTCACATGATGTGCTGGATATTGGCGGTAGCTTGAGGAGCCTATATAAGCCTTGCTCAATACATACTATGATCTTATCCATCTTGTTCCTAATAGTACTGTAAACTGAAGACACCGTCAGAAGGTTATCAAAACATAGTACCATACCGACCCAACAACTCCAATTGGCCTCCGTGGTGAGGCACGTGCACCCGCAATGACAGAGGGTGTTGACCTCTCGCCACCACTACTGGCCCAATTACGTCGAGGCAAAACCAGTGTATTTGTTGGCTTCCGTGTCTCTGCCTATAGAGGCTCTATCTACGAACTTGTAAGTGATGTGGGATCACTGGGATCCCTGGTTACTGCCAAGGCCACTTTATCTCACCTGTTTTTGAGTAGTTTCGTGCCTGTCTACCTTAGTAGCCACCAAGGTCGACACAGGTGTATCAGGCCCAGCTACAGTCAAAGGTCCCATATGGCTCTGGGGTACCTACCTAGACTTATGTATGGCCGATGCATCCACAACCTAGGCAAGTCTCGAGCATCTGCATTCTCCTACCAGCACTTTGTAAAGCTGTCTACAGCAGTGGCACGAGACGAACAATCGCCTACTCTCCCGGCAAGAGACCTCGAAAGATATTTTATAAGGGATGTTTTCAATATTTTCTGGGGCCATGTTGTTGACGCAGTTGGCGGTTGAGATCAGAATCAGTTTTCGCATGCTACAGTATTTACAGCACATCACGAAGCTTCACGAGTCAGGGCCAGCCTTGGTAGGAGGCCAGATATGTTCTCTATCGCCCTATGCCGTGTGTTTTTCTTTTGACATGAGGGAAGCCACAAAAACCATCAAAATCTGTCAGCAATCCGGGATCCCCAGCAAACAGCCATCGCAAGCTTTACAACTACGGTCGGCCGACATGATCACGGCGAGAGTGTTTGTAATTGTAGGCCCATTCCCATCCCTACGCATTTTTAGTACAGTACATGAAGGGATTCGAGAGCTCTCTTATCGGCTTTGAGTTATCATTCTTGTAGAGTTATCTCACAGGTTATCAATTTCCGTTTTTAATTCCAGAAAAAAGACAAAAAGAACTCCTGAGCAACACTTTTTCCGACTTTTTGTTGTACAGCCGGAGTAATAACATCCTGCAACTCATAGAGCAAACCACGTGTAGGCTTTGAGGTTTGTGTAGCCCCCAGAAGCGATACAAACTATACTCTGATCAGTCAATATTAATATACTGAATACTTTGTACTTACCAACCATAAACTGTGTCGCATCGAAAACCCAGCTCGAGCTGAGGGCGTAAGATGTTGTTGCGCCAATTCCCGAATCACGATCACCAGGTTCTCCTGTGAACCTGATGGTTCTGACCTGAATAGGTTTCTGGTTGACATCATAAACGATTGTTCCAACTCTACGAGCTCCAAGATTTTGCCCCCTGCTGCCTACTCTAGTACAGCCTTCCTTGTTCGCATCGGGGTCTGTTCTCCATTGTACAAGATCGCGAATTTTAAAGCAATCAGCAAAAGGCAGGCCGTTCGCCAAGTTGCGCTGCACGCAGACTTCGTCGTCGGCACAATAAGCCTCTTTTCTCTCCCCGTTTGCACTGGGAGGGTTCGTTTTGCAATAGCGAGATATGACGTGGGAGGTATAACAGATGGAGCGGTCAAATGTCTGCCCAGCTGGGCATGGTGGGAGGACGACTCGGCGGACAAGGTTTCGGGGGCCAATGGTTACCAGGCTTGTATTGAGCGGTCTACCCACAGCCGGAGTGTCATCCAGCTCTACCGGAGCGACATCAAGCGAGAGCTCGGTGGTAGGGTCTTCGACTTGAGAGAGAGGAATAACTGAGCAGCTGACGGGTAGGATTGCGACAAGAAAGGCGAAGAACCTCATTTTGAAAGTAGCTGGATTTATCAAGTTGTAGATGGGCTTTGGAAGAGTAGCAGATCTGCTGTTGAGGAAAGATGGGAAGTAAGTCGTGGGAAATAATATCTCATTTATATATTCAAATACTGTCCTAGTCTAGACCCCTGCAGCCGTGAAGAACAGCCAGCAGTGTAGGCCCCCTCTAGCAGCGCAAAGACAGTTGGTATCTCACTCGGAAACTTGTAATTGTTCATCTGGCTTACGCGTCCAATTATCGCTAGTTAGGCTTACGCGTCAGATTGAAATATAATAGGCCTTTAGGTCCGGTTCGCATTCAGGTGTGAAAACTTATCCAGTTTATACTCCGATGGATAAGCTTGTCCCATTCGTTTTCCGATGGGAAAGCTTGATGGCTTGAGCTGTTGCTAGTAAAGTCTTTATAATCGATAATGAAATATAAGCTTTCTCATGAGCTTTTGATAGCTAGTGTTCTCTAAACTTGCACGAAACTGTGCATGTAGCCCCCCGCCCCCTCGACCAAGACTGATATGGAAGCGTGCTAATGAAGCATGATTTTTAGTCAGGAAGTATTAGTTCCAAGTGCATTCAACACCAACAACAGAGTTCCATCAACATTCACGCCGTACGTGACGTACGTGGACGCGTAAGCCGGTTCCCAAACCGAGACCATGGCCGAGACCAGGTCCAAATACGAGTCCCGCGCTACGAACGTCAACAGTTGGGGTGTAGACGATGGCGAATTCATGGCAATTCAACCTTATGGGCCTTGCTTCAAGTGGAAGTGATGGAGCATGTGAATTCAGCTTCGTTGGCATTTGGGTGACGCGGCAGAGGAAGGATGGCGACCAGTGGCGGTCAATATCATGAAATAAGGATTACGCTCGCTGATATGATTTTTTTCCTAAGGCGAATATTTAGATAACGACGCGATTACTAAATATTTCTAGTTTCTTGCGATTCTCTTAGCTCCATTTAACTTACTGAAAGTCGCCAAAACAGTAACGCTCGAGGCTGGCACGCGACACTTCTGCTGCTTGGCAACAAATTGACCACGGCGCATGGACTCTTGAATACGTCACTGTCAACTTTTCGTAATGACTGGAGGTGAAGTCGCTTGGTTAGTATCGCTACCTTTTAATTGCGATATCTTGTGACGCCAAACACGGCTGAGGTAGCAAAGCTACGGCTGATCAGTGCTGAGCTGTGCTGTTGTCCATTCGTGAAGGCACATCTACTTCGCCGGGAAAGTTACTGCCAGATCCAAAAGATGAGAGCGATGATGTCAACATCTTCTAGCCATGAATTGTTACAGAATGGTGGGAGAAGATCATGACTGAGTGTCGCCTTTCTCTAACCTAAATGCTTGTGGCGCCTTTTTCCTGATGTCAACCCATCCCATCCCCCACGCCAGCACAAACACCACACACGCCAGCGCCGCACACAGATAGAACACCTCGCTGATACTCTTCGCATACGCCATGACGACCCCGTCCAACTCACTCTCGGCCACAACCGTCCTGAAACCCGTGCCACCCGCCGCAAGCACCGTTTTGGCATCGACCGAGGGCGCATACTTTGTCATATTCCGCCCCAAGCCCTGGGAGAAGATGAGCTGCGCCACGGTGAGGAACACGGCGCCGCCGAGCGTCTGGATGAAGACGAGAGTAGCCATGGAAACAGAGAGCCTAGAAGCCGGGAGATTCGCTTGGATCGCAATGATGTGCTGCAAGATTCAGTTCCAGCTCAAGAAACAATGTGTCGGTAACCCTCGCAGGGCACCGTATGCGCCGCACTTGGGGGCCCACTAAGGCAATCGTCATCGTGGCGCATGGGTTCACCGCCACTCCGCGTAAACCTCGGCTCCGGCTCGACGGCCGAATTCTCGGGCGTGCCCGGGCCTCCGTTCACTAAGGTACCAGACATACGCACGACGAACAACATCGATGCCCATTACCGTATTACGTGCACCAGCCCTCGAGTGAATTCAGCAGAATGAGAGGGGATGACCTACCATCTGCATCGCCGCACCACGACCTGCTCCCAGGATGATCTGATACCTAATCCACACCCCCGTACTCGTCGTCGGAACCCACGTCGAAATTAGCCCGCTGCCTATCGAAGCATAAACGGATCCGCAAAAGACCCATGGGAGGTAATACCCTAGTTTCCCGACTATTACCCGGTCAGAAACCCTTCCACATACCATCAAACAGCATCCTTGAAGAGAAAGAGAAAAACAACTCACCAAGCGCCCCAGACACAACCGCAGAGACCAGTTGCGCCAAGATGGTAGGTAAAAAGTCCACGCCGCCCCGGAACGGCGTCTCGCCCTTGACGCTCTGAAAGTACTGCGGGAGGTAGTAGCTCCCCACGAGCGTGATGCTCATGTTGAGCGCCCCGACGACGGCGCTCGTCCAGACGACGCGGCGCTTGAAGAGACCCAGCGGGACCATGGCTTTGGCGTCGCCGACGCGGCGTTCCCAGCACACGAACAGCAGGGCCGTCACGCCCGCGCCGACGAAGAGGCCGACGACGACTGATGAGCTCCAGGCATGCTCGTTGCCGCCGAACTGCAGTGCGAGGAGGAACATGATGGCCGCAGGGGCGAAGAGAACGAAGCCCGGGAGGTCGAGGTGCGGAGGGAGTTGGGTTAGGCGCAGCGGCGTGGAGAGTTTGCTGGGGATGCGAATCAATGCCAGAAGGATGGCTACAACACCACCAATGGGCAGGTTAATGTAGAAACCTATTCTCATCAGCTCATGCTCTCTCTCTATCCCATACCTCAGACGAAAAGGGTGACTTACACCATCTCCAGGTCGTGTACTCCGTCAACGCCCCGCCCACCAACGGTCCCATAACAAGCCCCATGTTCGAAAACCCAATCATGATGCCGATGATGACGGGTCTCCTCGCCAGCGGCACCGTGTTGCCAATGATGGTCAGCGCACCGTTGAACAGCCCCGCGGATCCCATGCCCGCCACGGCGCGGCCGACGATGAGCATCGTCGAGGACGTGGATACGCCGCAGATGAGGGAGCCGACCTCGAAGAGAAAGAGGAAGCAGAGGAAGATCCATTTTGAGAGCAGGTGGGTGTAGAGCTTTCCTGCAAGGGGCTGGAGGGCGGCCCTGCCGTGTGTCAGTGCCGTGATGCCTAGTGTTACCTAGAAAGGAAGAGGGGAGAATTACCCGGTGAGGTTGTAAGCTGCGCCGTACCACCCCACGTCTGCGAGGGAGTTGAAGGCGGTTGTGATTTGTGGGATAGCCTGGGTCGGCCAGAAAAGTTTGATGCGGGAGGCCATAGTGAATACTTACGGTAGTGATAATGGACATGTCCAACATCATCAGAAACGTGGTCCCAGTCAAGGCGACCAGGACGAGCCACAACCTAACACCTGTGACGTACTCCTCGTCTTCTTCTGCCGCGAGGGTACTATCCGTGCCATCACCATCTCTCTCCTTCTCAGCAGCCTCCGTATCCGATCCAACCGACTGGTTCTGTAACCGCATCATTTCCAAAGATCTCTTTCCGTCCGTCTGCGCTGCCAACTCGGATCTTCGCGAGATAGGTCTATCCATGTTGATCGACACACAAAGGAGTATATAAGTAATAGATGAGATGAACATTGACAGCCAAGAAACGCCAACCATCAGGCCGCGCGCAGTCCGTTTAAAAAAACCCCTTCAACACCACAGGGACCTGACAGGCTACAGCATAAAACACAACGCTCACCAGGCAGTCAACAATTCGTTCCATTAAACCAAGCAAAATCCGGTTCTTTGGTACCAGCAACCCAGAGCAAGCGACCGCATGCACGTCCGGAATTGACGCCAAACCCGCGGCCATTTCCTCCTGTATGACACTCACACTCTCTGCCAATTCCGATCCCCTTGGAACTGCAGACGCCAGCTGATTGGCCTGCAAACCCCCGCAGAACCGATTCACGACGCGGACAATGCTTCACCCGCTTTGAAATCAGCCCTACGCGTTTGTTGGAATCTGACATCTTGAGGTCAGGGAGTAAGGAGTTGGAAGTTGGACGTCGAGGCCCAAGTCCGTTCTGTCAGCGTCGCAATCTGCTCTCGCGTGTCACGGGCGAGACAGGGATAATCCGCAAAAGAACTTTTGCACTGCCGGAACGTGATGGTTACAAATATGCCAATTTTTTTGGCCTGGCCTTATTCCGTGGCTAATCCTGATTGTTCCTGTTTCCATACCGGCTGCTGAGCGGCGAACAACCTATCCCAAGAACTTGTGTCAATAACGCCGTCCTTTCCTTGCCCATGTGTACACACGCGGTGACAGTATCAAAAGTCAAAGGGCGCAAAGATATCCGTGAACCACCGATTCTCAATCATGTAATCGACCCCAAACTGCGCCATTTCCAGCTCCACCCCACCCGGCGCCGGCGGCGGTCCCATCACGTTCAGCACTGGAGGCCCCGTGGTGGTGGTGGTGGTGGTGGCGGCAGCCGTCGTCGCCGCGGGGTTGAACGGACCCAGGGCAGACTCCCACGTGCTCTTCAGACCCCTCATGGTCTTTACAGCCTTTGCGAACGCGTTGCCCTCCTCAATGTCGATGCTCAGTCCCGCCTCTATAATCACCCGCGTGAACCGGTTCGCGACTTCCTCCATCGTGGCAATGAGGTCGATGGTGCTGCGCACGCTCTGGCGGTCCCACACGGGGTCGTCGAGAATCGAGAGGCGGTAGAGCGCAATGGTGCAGTGGCTCAGCTGCGCAAAGACGAGGAACGGGATGGCGTAGTAGGCGGCGGGGGGGAGGGTGAAGAAGTGCTCGAACCACGACTTGACGGCGTGGAGGCAGGCGTAGAGTATGTCCAGGCGCGCGACATCCGGGAGGTTCGATGGGACGCACGCGCCCGTTTTCGACGAGAGAGCAATCTCTTGGATGGCGAGTTCGGTACAGTGGAGTTGGGAGATGACGGTGTCTGCGTACTGTTAGACCACGCCCCAGCTGCGTACATGGAGAGTAGTCGTACCTGAGCTCTGGAGTTCAGACGGCAGGGCTTGGATGACCTTCTGCAGCTGCCCGCGGAGCAGCTTAACGTACATCGACGGCGGCGTCTTGGCAGCATCAGTGGCATCGTAGATGACCTCCGGACGCCACGACAATCTGCTCGCTTCTTCGTTCAAAAGGCGCATCTTGGTTAGAGCGACGAGAGTCCGGTCCGCAGGTGTTCCGGGCTGTTGGTCGAGAACCTGGAGGCATTCTTCCATGTGCGGCGTCCAGCGCAGGGGATCCATCTTGCCTAGAAAGCCCGAGACGCTGGAACGTGTCAGCTGGTGTGTGCGATTGGCTACTCACTCAAGAAGATAACATACGACGAGGTGATGATGTAGGCCGCCAGGATGGCCCGCCTTTGCTCCATCGTGCGCGGCTGCTGGTTTCGGAGGAGCAGGCTCTGCTGGTTGTTCTTGTCCTTCTCCTGGGCTGCCTTCCAACACAAGAATGGATTCAGGGTGTCGACAGGGTCTTTGTTGAGGCCGAGGTCAAAGACCAGCCCAATGGCCACCTGGCAAAACAAGCACATGAATGGTTTGTTTCCCAGTTGGTGATTCGCCCTGCTCCATGAATCAGCTTCTCGTGTCACAGGCTCACAGTGCCTAGCATCGTACGCACCATCCCAACACGCACAGCAACCCCAGCAAGTAGTCGATACTTCTCTCGTTGTCGACGATCAGCTTTTGCCCGGTAATCTGCCTCACGCGTTCGCCCAGCGCGAGCTGTTGGCTTGCCACTCGCGAAGTGACAGTCATGATGCAAATCCACAAGAAGGGCTTCTCAGCCCTCAGCTCCCTCGCCGTCATGGTGGCCCTGAAGTGCAGAAACGGAAAGTACAGCATGTTTTGTCCGCGGAACGCTTCAAACAGCGCCTCGGCCTCGTCCGGCGAGGGGAGGAAGTCGTCAGCGTCATCGTCGAACATGGTCTCCTCCGGGCTGGCCGTCTGCGTCGGCGTCGGCAGCGAACCTCCACGGGCTCTGGCCCCACCGTCCCGTCCCGCCCCGGCCGTGTTGGCGTATTCACCCGCTTCCGAGGACTGCTCCCGTCTACTAGCGGCAGCGGCAGCAGCAGAGGCAGGCGTAACGTTGTCAATGTCAATGCCGAGCTCACCGGAACGCCCAGATTGCGTCAGAGCCCTCACCAACCCATCGAGCTTCTCCTCGAGCTGGGCCGTCCGGCTGGATGATGGCTTCTTCGAGCGCTTGCGCAGTGGGTTGCTCGGCTGACACGTCTTTTCCAACCGATGACAGCGCTCGCAGGCACCGCCGACGGGCCGGAGGATGCATTTGCACTTGGCGCGAGCGCAGTTGGTGCATGCTCGACCGTACGGCGCCGGGATGCCACCACTGGTGACGGGATGGGGCCCCGTATCGCCGTGGATGTCTCCGGACGGCATCCGGGATTCGTTCGCCTTTCCCAGAGTGGACGAGCCACTGGACAGAGGTGGTGGCGCTGGGGGGGAGACGGGCCGCACGGCCGGGTGAGGATTCTTGCCGGCGGAGGGATTTCCTTTGGTTTGACCCGGTTTGAGCCTTCTTCGGCGACACCCTAGACCCCCGAACGAAGATCCGGAACGCTTCCGAGCAGCGGCAATGGCACGACACAAGTCAATTCTTGTCTGTTGTCCCACCCAGGCGGGTGTCTCCGGCACGTATTCTGACCGGGCTTCGACTCTGAGGGTTCCACTAAATTCCGTTCTTGGTCAGTGAACGACGACACAAGCAACGATGGCAGAATGAATGGTGAGAGACAGAACGACGAATGCAGAATCAGGACTCGAAATCCGGCGGGTTTGGCTTCGGGGCTGCAGATGGAGAGGATGACGGCGCATAAGTACGTGGAACGTCGGAGTTGATCAAGGAAATAGCCAACTCCGACCGGAATGCTGACGAACTCCGCCAGCAAAAGACTTGTGGCTTGCAGGAGGCGCACGGCCACCAGGCGGCATCGGAGACGACAATGGCCCGAATTCCGCTCCTGTCAAACCCCAACAAGCCACACAAAATGCAGGAAAGGCTTCCCCTTCCTCCGTCGGTTGTCTGTTGGGATCGTTGGTTATGGTACATCGCGAAGACAAAGAGACGACAATGAAACGTATATGCAGATTTGACTCTGAAAATATCATGATTTCGGACCCGCGGAGATATTCAGCCCTGCGAGGCTCTGACGCAAGATGCCACATGGGATTGGCGCAGACCGGTAGCCTTTAGATGGCTTTGGGACGACTGCCTCAGCCAGCTCAAATGGGCGGCTTGAGAGAAGTATCGTCTCGTATCTCTCTTTCGTATATTTTGGAATCCCAGCTAGCAAGACAGGAGACTGCTATCCCAGATCATACAGCAGAGCAGATAGACATGGGTCTAGGAATGCGAAGACAACAGCCAGCTGTTTCGCTGGCCAGTGCAACGAGACACGCGTGCCGGAATGAATGGCATTCCTCAGTGTGATGACGATGAATCTAGGTCGGTGGTCCCTTACAACAACGACCACGAATAGACCGACAGCAGATAATCACCAGAGAGGAAATTTGATAGAATATTGATCATTAAGCATGGTCCTAAACCTTTCTTCCCTTGACTTTACCACTATTTGCAAGAAAGACTGCCAAAGCCTCCGTAGAGTGTCGTGCTGCAGCAGTGGACTGTTGGCCAAACCTCCAACGCCCCCATCAAAATGTCATTACAACAAGGCGCGTCCACCAAGGTGGTTTCTTGCGTCTGATCAACGCCAGCCCTATCCGTGTACCAGAGCTCCCCTAGCCAGCAAAAAGAGATCCCCATCAGGGATTAGCGGGTGCGAAACGCCTGATGCAACATCAGAAAGTCCATCGCAGGGTATTTGTCGTACTGTACAAGTGCCGATCCGAATTGAGTTTAAAGATGCATTGCGTCGAAAGAAATGCTGGCGCCTCGCCTGACCGTGTCAGCACTTAGACGCCACCGCCCATGAAGGCGGCGAGGTCATCGAGCTCCAGAAGCTGTCGCTCAAAGGCGGAGCAGAGCTCGCTGGCGGTCATATCCTGCGGAACAGGGGCAGCAGACTCCGCCACCTGGAGGACGTTGCCAACGGGAGGCTGAGAGACAGCTCTGGGAGAAGCCTTGGCCTCGGCCTGCTGAGGAGGCGGGCTGGTCGAGGCCGGAGTACCAACGCCGCCAGATCCGCCGTTGATGGTGGTCACACCAGGCCTGCGCGGGGCCTGCGGCGCAGGGGGCTCGCTGTCACGTCCGCTCTCGCTGACGGAACCACCGGTGTGGTTGTTGAGGGGGGCCTGAGGAGCGGGGGCGTTTGAGGTCTGGTCGTAGTCCATCGCGTCGGGGTTGGTGTCCGCGTTGGAGGCAGCCTCGTCCTTAATGGATCCCTCGGCAGCAGGCGGGACGACGGGAGGAACCGAGGCGTTGCCGCTGGGGCTGGTCACGCCTGCGTCGTTGCCCAAGACACGGTGCATGACGGCCAGGTGTCGGAGCCAGGAGCTGATGAGAGGCCATGTCTCGACCCCATCCTCCATGAAGTGGAGACCGTCGCGCACTATGTGACCAGCAGTCTCAACAGCGTTGGGGGGTGTGAGACCCTTCAACGACAGGTATGCGACCGTGGCGCTGGCGGTGAAGGACGAGAAGAGCATGAAGATGGGGAAGCAGACGATGCCGTCCTTGTCGGAGCCCGTCTCCAAGGCAGTGAGCATGGAGATGGTGCTGTGGCATGAGGTGAAGAGCTTGTCAATGATCTCGTGGCACTGTGGGGAAAGGCGCCAGCTCTCCAAGTTGAAGCCGGGGGCAGTGACGAACTGCAGCAGGCGACGGCGGTTGATGAAGATGGACGCGCAGTGGAGCATGCAGTGAAGCATGGCGTAAGTAAAGCCGGATCCCATCGTGATGTGGAGGTTGATCTGACCGGGCTTGTCCACGTACTGCATCGACAGGGAGCTGCGCAGACGTTCAATCTCGGCGGCCAGGTTGTTGCACAGGGTATCGTTGAACGTGTCGGTGGTGGTGGTCATGAGCATGTGAACCACGTCACGCCAGATGCGAGTGGCCAAAACGATCTGACCAAACTCGCCGATTTCGCCGACGCGGGTGCCGGCAGGCATGCGGGGCGGATCGGCCAGGCTGATGGTCTGAACAAAGACGGCGTTACCGAAGGCAAAATTCATGTCGGAGCACGGCAGAGAAACGTCGCCAGTGTCGTTGGCGGACAGGGCCGGCTGGCGACCGGGAGTGCTCGTGAGCAGGCAGTCGAGGATGTACAGCAGCCAGACGACACGGCGGAACGACTCATCCTGAAGGAAGCGGTCGGCCTCACTAACGGCGGCATGGTGGCTGTGGAGGATGCGATACATCTGCACCATACGGCTCGCCTGGCCAAGGTAAATGTAGGCGCGAACAGCGTTGCGCGAGCCCCATTCGTGGATGATGATGAGGCAGATGGCCTGTATCTCGGCAAGGCTGGGCGTATCCAGGTTCTGATTGATGATGCCGATGGCCTTGGCGGCGAAGTGCTCGGCGGCCCCGGTAGCACCGGACTGACCTCCATAGCGGCGGATCAAAGTAGGAGAGCTCCTAGAGACAGGGAACAAGGGTTAGTGTGGGACGAGTCTACGGGTAATGAAGAAGCACGACACTGAGTCGGCCGAAAGTCAAATGGCCTGTCAGAAGCACACACGCACACCACGGCGCGAGCCCGGCCATTTGGGGCTAGGCGACCCGACACGACACACCCGACCGGAGGGCCGCGCCACCCACAATAATTTCGGACATTGCGGGGGGAGCTGGTGAAACATTCAGGGTAGGGGGTAGACGACGATCGGGAGCGGCTGGCAAGCAGCGCGGGAATCGGGCAGAGCCAGAGAGACAATGACGTACCGAGCAGCACAAGTGAGAAGCGCGTAGATGAGAGCCGGGTCGAGCGACGCGTTCTTCAACTGCTGAATAAACGAAGGCTTGTGGAAGGCCACGCAGGCCGGGTACGTCTTGGAGATGACGCGCTCGCATTCCGCGATAAGCTCCGGAGTAAGCCTTGGTTCAGGTCAGCTAGCTGTGTCATGAAGACGAAAATCACCGGAAAAGCAAGCCCGGCGACTGGGCCGGAGGAGTGGAGAAGACGAGCAGGGGAGGAGGCGGGATACGACTCGGGAAATGAGGATGGGATGGTGGACGAAAATGGTATGTGGAGGCAAGGGATGAAGACGCGCGCAGCCCAGCACCACCGCGGCAAGAGTCAAACAGCGGCTCCGAGAAGCCAGGACTAGCGACGATGGGAGATGCCGCGCCGACTGGGCTGGGCAATGAGGAGACGCGCTACCAGGCCGTGTTCGGGAGATTGAGACAAGAGAGGTGGGCAGATCCTGAAGAGATCAGGCGCATCAAGCCAGAGGCAAAGATTGGGGGGGAAGGGTGGCTTCACAGACGCCTTGCTGTGTTTGGGTGACGGGAAGACGAGAGGAGAGCAAGCCACCGCGCCCAGGCCGCATGCAGAAGAGGCCGAGCTCATGCTCCCTGGTCGGCGGCGACACAGCCGAAGACCAGAAATAGCACGACCGGCAAACGGGGCACCGTGAGCTGGCTGACTGCGACTCTCTTTCGCTGGTAGGGCTAGCAGGCTGGCGGGTTGCCTGCCTGCCTTGGAGCGGTGGCAACACGTGACGGACAAGTAGTGGTGACTGCCTGGGGATGATGATGATGATGATGCGAAGCCACTGCTATGGCGACGTTTGCCACATCAAATTGGAAGGGTAAGAAATCATTTTGGACAACTTACTTCTCAGGAGGCTGGATGTGACGAGACGCAGCGGATGTCGGGTTGATGGTACGAGCCTCGCCGGCGGGAACGGTGGCAGGGAGACTCTCGCGCGAAGGACGATGGGCAGCGGTATGACGAGCAGGCGACTGGCCATGGTGATGGGCCATGGACTCGGAGGGTAGGTAGCATTCGTGCATACCCTTGGCACAGTTCTTGCACGGCGAGCGGCCGTTCTCGTAGACGCACTTGGTTTTGCCCTTGCGACAGCGCACGCAGGCGCCGCCAGCTCTCAGGGCGGTGGAACGCACGACACCCGTCGACATGATGATGCGTGTTGCGATCCGACGCGAAGTTTTGAGGTCGCGAAAGGGAAGAAGGGCGTTGTGTGTGGGTTTTGGGGGTCTGCCGAAGCGGCACGGACGACGACAAAGAGGTAGACGACCAGAAAAGCCTTGTCCTCTGGCCAGAAGCGCGTCGGCGGAGCGAGCAGAGTACCTGCTTCCTTGATGCGGGAGAAGCGCGACAGAGACGCGACGACGATGTGCAGAGCGACGACGGAGCTGTAGACGGCGCGACGGAGGTTCTGCAACCTTGAAGACTCCCGAAGTGAGGAGGAGGTGAAGTTGGACGAAGCACCAGAAGGAAGGAAGGTGAAAGAGAGAGTTCGGAGGAAGACAGAGTCGGGGGAGGTGGTGTGTTTTGTTGAGGGTGTGGGCGGGCTCCGGAAGAGAAGAGAGTTTTGGGGCCGGGTGACGCAGAGAAAAGACGACCCGTCGCGCCGAGATTATGGGGCCCTCTTTCAGTCGAAGTGGCTCCAATGTCCAGCTCTTTGGGGGTGGTGGTCGGGGGTAAAGGACCGACAAAAAGGTCAAAGGTAAATCCGGAGTGGAGTCGGAAGAGGCCGGCGAGGTGAAAGAAGGGGCTTTGCAAAGGAAACCGGAAGACACTTGTCGATTTGTTGCGCCAGACAAGAAAAGGCTGGATTGTGAAGATTTTCGGAGGAGAAAAAGGGACACGGGCGGCCGCGATCTTTCGGTGGAGGGTGAAAAATCCGGGCGGTGGTTTTGAGAAGGAGTCGACCGCCTACCGCCTGCCGCCTACCTGACCGTAAGATGTACTTGAGGTGTAGCGGAGACGCGGTACCTGTCAGTGTGTTTTTGGTGATGTGGTACGGAGAAGGGTGACGCCGCGGCGTCGACCGTGAGTGGGTCTAGGGTGGAGCGGGGCTGAGGACCTACACACCAAGCGGAGTGCGCCCCGGGGGGTGTGCCTAAGTTTATGGGGAGGACGAGGGTACGCAGTACCTGGGGAGAGGAAGGCGGACGTGGATTGCCTTGTCTTGTCTACGCAGTAAAGTGTTGCTTGGAGAAGGGCGACAAAAGCGCTGTTGTGTGAGCTGTCTTTTGTTCGCCTTCGCCAGGCCAGACCAGGGAAAGGAGGCAAAGGCAGCTTGAAGAGGCACAGGTGCCTTGATTGCTACTACAGGGTCTGGCTTTGATTCTGTGGACAATGCAGACAATAAAGACCGGGGAAACACTGGTAGATGCGAATCCGAGCAGCAATTGAGCTTGTGATGGAGAGATTCCAGCTCCAATGTGAAATGGCTCAAGATTCCACTTTCTGCCACCATCATCACTTTGCAACGGCTGTTCGCAAAACGAGCGACCAGACGGACATGGCGATGGCGATGGCGATGGCGATGGCGATGGCGATGGCGATGGCGACGGAGTGGTGTGGTGGGACTCGATGTGCCAGAAAACGGGACATCACGGCACACGGAGACGGAGCTCACGGTCACGGTCGGCCTCCTCCATGCAGCGCAGTGAAGAAACTGATCCCGTGGTAATTATTGCGTGCATCACCATCTCTGCCAGCTGACAGACGGTGTTTCTCCACGCCGATCGGACTGTCAAGGACTGCACTTGAACAGCATGGCGAAGAAAGGGGTGGGGTGTGCCGAGAGAGACGGCACTTGGTACCTGGACGCAGAGGTGGAAATGCCACTGGACCTAGGACCGGCGGACACACGACCGGAAGTCGCAAAAAGAATATTAAAAAGTAAGCAGCCCAGATCGAAATCATTTCATCGGCAATTTCATCGACTGTAGCCCGTTTTTGCTATCCAGTTTATTCGCAAAGGAGACGTGGATGAACAAACCGCACCAGGATGGGCCAAACACGAAGCCAGCGACGACAACGAGAACGAAGCGCCTGCGGTTCTCAGGTCCTAGGCTTCCACGGGCGGATCGGCTGATGGTGCCGGAGCTGAGGATGAAAAAGACGGAGGGCAAGAAGGAGGGTCGAGGGATCCACTTTGCCGTGGTTTGGTCTTGCCCTCTCCAGCGTACACTACTGTATTCGTACGCAGTTCCGCATTACTGCGCGTGTGCACTGAGGCGATACGTACCTCTTCCCCTGACTGGACACAGTGCTTCATGCCTTCTTCCCGTGCAACTTGGAAGGTATTCAGCGTAGTAGGTGCCTGGCCGCCTATGGCTCAGGGGAAGGAGCTGCTGCGACGCGCTTGCTTGACTCCCCTCTCCTGAAGGAACCAATTTTCAGTACAGTGTTCCTGTTGCTCTTCCACCGAGACAGAGGGAATGAATTGATACAAAATTCTGCAGCTTAGGTAATTCCCATCACGAACATTCCAATAGCCATCTGAGGTCAAGGCCAGCTTTTGATCAATGTCTTCGTTTGCGAAAGCGCCGTCTATCCTCTCAGGTTGCATTGCCGAACCTGCATGCATACTTGTACACGCACCAGCTAATTGTCGCTTAGGAACCAAAAGAAATACAGTGTTCAAAAACATCACACGGTAGCGGAGTACGCTCCCCGACACGCCCTGTGTCTCGCCTCCGTCCGTCCTCTGCGTCTTCCCATTCCGCTCCTTTGCAAGGAGAAGCGCCCGAGAGAGTGTCACTCTGCATTTCAGTCTCTGTGAGCGAGCGCCGAAATGGCCCGAAATCATCCTCCTCATCTTGCTTCTGTTCCTTCGTGACATCGCGTCGTACATCTATTCATTCTACGTTCTACTCATGCAAAGGTAGATAGATATACCATTTGCATTTTCAAACAGCCAACAACCTCATCGCAACTCCGAATTTTATGTCGGACCCGACCGGCTACGATTTGGCCAGTCTGCGACGTCCCGGGCCCGCCGACTGCGACAGCATCTTTCACCTCGGCACCACAGAGTCACGACCCCTGCCACACCCGCCGCGCGCCGGGCTTTGGCCCACTCAAAGATATTCAGAAGCGCGGACTGAGCGGCCGGCCCATTCCACTTCTTGACTCTTGCTGGGTGCCGCCGCGATGCCACATTGGCCAGTTCATCTACGACATGGGGGTGTGGAAAACAAACGCCGCCGGGCGGGTCTAGAATCGCCGCGCCCCCCTGGCCTGGCCTCCATGACCTCCTCGCTTTCTCTTCGTCTCCTCTTCTCCCTCATCGGCCCATCGAACCCAGCGTTTCTGGGGACGCATCTCCAACGCCGGCGGTAACATGCCTGGGCTTGCCTTCGAAAGACAACGGCGCCAAACTTCCCGGGAGCAGCCCTTATTGCTAGTGTAGGCGCCCTTTTCACCGCGTAAAGTGTGTTAGAAGCAGGTTCTGTGCCCTGGAAGATCCCTCCGCCCGCACCTACTTCACGACCTCCTTTCGCGGCGTGGCCTGCCGACCGAACATTGAGAGGCCGGATTTCGCTTAAACGTCCGTTGTCCAGCCGCCTCGCAGTAGAACCCCAGAGCCATCCCTCGCGGCCTGAACAATCATTGTCTACTCGATCATGTACGAGGCTATAATTATCTTGCTTGCTCAGCGCGCTGTGGCAGCATCCCACAGGGGCGGCGGTCTCGGTGGCTGTCAGCTGAGCTTCCGTCGCCCATGGCACCCTTCGGATCTTGGCCTCCATCACTCCGTCTCCAGCCCGTCTGAGCCGCCGTACTGCCGCAGCTCAGCACATCATTCCACTCCGGTTGGCGACTATGCCGCTTTCTTTGCACGTCGCACCAACAGCTTGTCGTGTTGTCCTGATTAGGACGAATGGCACATTTCTCCCATCTCCAACCGACGTTGGCCAAGTAGTCAGGCGCTTCGGTCAGCCTCCAGCGCGTCCGCCAGACCAACCTGTCCAATGTCGCTCGTAGAGATCGGGATTTCGACGTGTTTGCTCTACGCGGTATAGACTTCATGAGACGAGGGTTAACTCAAACAGGGTAATTCTCCCATTTGCGCTTTTAATAAGTCGCGGCGAGCCTGGCGAAACCACACAGCAGGACACGGCAACGGCACAAACTGCCGTCATGGCCGGGCCATCGAAGCACCCTGTTCCGTCTTCGCCCCCGGACGGACGTGCATTCTTTCCCAGTCCAATTTCGACAGGAAGGTCAGCCCCGAGAAGCGTCCAACGCCAACTCTTTCAGGCGACACAACAAATTGCTTCTCAATCAAACTCAACGTGCCCCGGGCCTGGATCTAGGCCTATTCTTTACCCGCCCGTGCTCGAGGCCGACTCTGATCGTGATCCACCCCGGCCGTCAGACAGATGCGCGCACCGATCACAGCACTCGGCCAAACATCTCCGTCAGAGGCGCGCCATCGACAGGGCCACATGTTCAATATAAGCACTCATGCTGCAGCGACCTCTTTCCAAAAATGCTGATGCATTCGAGACGCCATTCTGAAGGGTGCCTTCCATCGGCGCGTTGAGGGCTGCGGATACGGGGAACGCTTGTTTTCAGATTCGAATCAAACGCTCGGCTCCCGTCTCGGGACTGCTCTCCGCCTCGGGCACAGGAAGCAGGACCCCCTTGCGCATTGTCGCAGCGTCAAGAACGGGACCGATCTGCCTCACGTCACATGCCCCCAAAGACTGGCCTCTCAGAGCCCTGCCAACCCCCTTTCAGGGAGCATTCGGCGGGTAAGTAGGCAAGTCAGCGTGCTGGAATCATCATCGCTCTATATCTCCAGGGGGCGTCGAGAGCCCCATGTCCTGTTTTTCGCTGCACTTTGTTCCAGATACTGCTATCCGTACAGCGCTGCGACAAATACTGGGGTCACACTGATGAAGCGGCAAGTCCGAACGCTGGTCAGACTTTTGTCCGTTCCGGTTGTTGGACGCAGCCCGCGTCACGGTCGCTTTCGGGCACCTCGGTGGTCCATCTTCCACTCCATCCTCAGGTGACGAAATTTGCCAACTTGGCCACCGGACCGCGTTCTGCTGGAGCTACTGGGGCGCATCTCTCTTGGCAGCGAGCTTGGTGGGTGCGACTTCGGACAAGTGCCATCGCCGCCCGGGGCAAACTGTTCTCTCATGTCCAACAGCTGCGCCCGTAGCGCCGCCAGCAGCCTGGCTAATGCGGCTGGGCTTGGTCCTCTCAAAGTATCCTTGGGCTGCCGTGCCGACCCGGGGCGTCGGTGTGCTGCGTTTCGTTCGGTTGAACGTCCCAGGTCCTCGACACGAGTAAATCGGGCGGGGGGGTTCTGCTGTGTAGAGAACACCTCACCTCCATCTGCGACCGGTACAGCGTCATCTGAAACCACTTCCGATGCACTGCGTGTGTGTTTGTGCGACACGGCTCTCGTATGTTTCTCTCGGTTCGTCCAGAAACAAGCCAAGGCTCCGTCAGTGCCGCCCTCGTCTGCTCGCAGAGCCGTGGTGGGCCGCATGTGTGCCGGACGCGAAAGCGCCAGCTACCGGAGCAGTCCACCGTCATGCCACGAGAGCCGTCCAGCAACGCGGTGCGCCATTTCCCATCTGCCAATCGTCACTTGTTGCTTTGGGGGTATTCTGCCAGCCCCCAAATTGTCTCATTCAATGGTACAAGGAATCAACAAGTGTCCGTACTCGGCACGGTAAGCTGAAGAACGCTGACGACGCCATGCCTTGCTTGTCCGCATCTTCCGGAGCTTGCGTCCGCTCTCGCCTGCCCCCTGGCGCCCCCATCCGGAATCTGAGCCTGAACAACGCGCACCGGAGTTGATGTCATTTTTCCAACACACCTCCGCCTTGGTCTCGCTCCTCTGTCCCGTGTAGTCTTGGTGCGATGCACCTATCCCCGGCGCGTGATCCTCGTCTCAGTTGGTTGAAGAACATGATGCCACGGGATTTGTCCGGTACGCGCTTGGCGAGAGTCACGAATAGAACGACTGAATCGTCCGGCACGTCACAGGTGCTTACGGAGATCACGCTGCGGGAATCCTCGGAGTTGCGCCGACACCCCCGCTATTTCTCTCCCGATCTGCCACATCTACGGGGTCCTGCTGTGGTGGATGGAAATCCAACCAGGTAAAACGTAATTAATACTGGCATTCGTCTCGGAACACCACGCCGGCCAGGGTGTTGGCGGTCGATCGACCATGTGGCGTCAGCTGGTCTGTTGTGGCCTTGCGGCCTTGCGGCCTTGACCTGGCCCCGTCAGGCCCTGATAATTAGTGGGGTCACACCGGAAGCTCTTCCGCCGGTTTCCGGATGACCGGTGCGGGCACAGTCCACTCGGTCAGGTTGGAAGATTGTGACCGATCCTCCGCAATAAGCAATGAGAGTCGTCCAAGTCCGCGGAAGGCGACGCCGCGACCTGCTGTATCGTGCGAATCGACTCCTCGGACTTGAGCGGCAGGCTTCACTGGCCACCCCTGTCTGTCGCTTTTTCTGACTTTTCTGACACTCGACACTCTCGTTGATCTGATGTGCTGAGTAGCTCTGCCCCCCGCAACTTGGATTGCCGGGCATGGCTAGAAACTTATGGCGCTGTTTGGGCTCCTTCCATACGATCATTTGGGTCATCGGCTGGCTTCTCCTCTCTGCGTCCTAGGAAGCTTTCTGGACACATCACTAGTGATCGGGTTACTGAATCTCTGATCATCCGTCGCGACAGTCTGATAGAAGCACTACATTTCGGCGGTAGCGATACAAGCTCCGAATGACCTGGCGATCCGAATGCTCGGCACTTTTACCGGACTCTCAACGGGGTCGATGGTAGCTCCGAGTTCCGAGGATGCCGAACTTGGGGAAGCATTCGCGCTGGATGGGTTTGGGGGTAAGATGAGGTGGTAAGAAATAGCCTTTCAACAGATTGATCGGGTCGCGCTCAATGCTTCCGGCCGACAGGGATGGAGGGTCGAGTCTTGCGGCATTTGAGCGCGCGGTTCTCTAGCCGTGAGTCTCGGAGCGCCTCCGGTCGAGGATGCGCAAGCTGTTTTGTCTCTGTTGACATTTTTGACACAGTAAAGGCCTCGTGGTCTTCAACCTCCCAAGGCTCTGCTATGCATCACTTCAGCTTGTAGTTCAAGATTCTCTACCTTTGACCGACGCTGCGATGCAATTTTGATGACTTTGTCGCAGCGCATTTCAAATCAATATTGCTGCCAAATGGTCATCGAGGAAACCTTCCCCGAGCTTCAGATATTCCCATGTCGGAACATCCGATGCCACACGGCGAAAACTCTCCGACCGCCCCGATTCTATCTTGGACGAAGGCATGGTGTCCCTTCGGCCTCTGTGGTTGAATTTGTCATAGAGAAAATCCAGTCACAGAGCATGTCAAGTCACGGAGTATGTCAAGTAACAGAGCATGTCAAGCTCCGGAGAGACGGATCTTTTGATGATGAATGTTAAATAAGCTGATATAGAAACAACAACTTGACACGAAGACTGTACGGACGCCGAGGGCTGACTGCAGATATAAAGGGAGAAAACAAAGAGCAACACTAAATAATCCCTTCGACAGCATGCGTTGCCATTATAGCAAGAACATCCGTCAAGACTCAGAGTCCTCAACGAAGCTCTTCAGACTGGATATTTCTTGATAGACTGTCCTCGGCCGACAGAGAGTAGTACGAGCTTACAACTGCCCCGACGGTGCCGTTGATCCCCCACTCTGCCGGAGGGCGTGCCGCATTGCCGGTGGAGGGTAGACCGCCGAGACATGCCGCAAGTTAAGGCGGACGGTCGTAAGAAGACGCCGATCCGGTTTGGGACTTCGGATAATCCGAGTCAACGACACTTAGGTTCTATTGCATGCTACTTGTAGTATTCTCCATATTAGTAGAAGCTGATCGCTCGGAAACAAATGAGAAGTTGCCGTCGATTTAAATCGAGAAGCGACACCCGTCAACGTTCAGCGGCCCTACCCAAGCAACAGAGCTTTGCTTACCGACTACATCTTAGATATTATATCAACGTATTTGGAATCCGAGCGAGGCGTGGAGAAACGATGGCCGACGCCCTGGACAGTCGGCTTGGCGCACTTGATCTCGAAAAGGTTACGTCCGACCCTCGTCTGGCCCTTGCTGCGGTCGTGTTATTCTTGGTGTTCGCATCGTGGATTTGGAACGGCATGACGTTGATTCCGAAATTGCCACTGCCGCCGCAACCGCCGGCAAAACCGGTGATTGGCCACTTGCACGAAATCGTTCGCGAGAACAAGGCGCGGACGTGGCATTTGCGGCTGAACGAGTGGGCGAGGCGATACGGGCCGATATTTGGCGTCAGGACGGGGTACATTGTGGATTATTATGTCAATTCCGATCAACTGGTCAAGGTTAGTTTCTCCTGCTTTTACTCACTTTGATCAGTTAGGGGAAAGCAGTTGTTGTTGTCGAGGCTGATCTGTTGACAGGACCTCTTTGACAAAAGGTCTGCGCAGACCGCAAACAGACCTGTCTGGACCATGTCGAGCACGATCTTGAACAACGACTTCAACCCTTTGTTTCTGAATGCCAGCGATCCGAGATGGAAGGTACGAGGTAATGTTCGTTTGACAAGGTGTTCAAGCTGACGGGGGGACCAGAACCAAAGGAAAGTCATTCAGCAGCTTGTTACGAACGCGCAGCGGGCGGACAAGATTGTGCCGTAAGTGTATACATCACCAATGCGTCTCGGGTTTCACGCTGATGCAAATTTGAAGATTACTCGAGTACGAGACCTTGCGGTTTCTCCACGAGAACGTCGTGGATACGAGCGGCGGACTGGCTGGAGAGAGATTGTATCGGGCCATCGGACGGTATACATACAGCGCTTTTGCGACGACGATTACAGGCATGGATGCAAGTCAACGGGTCGTGCAAGTTGCGAATGACGGCTAACATGAGAAGATTCCGGATACCGACGATCCGGTCATTGACTATATAATGGGTGAGTCCGGTCCGCTTACGAAGCGGCGAGGTTAATTGACGACGTGAAGAATCCGAAATCCAGATCTTGAGTAAGTGGAGGGCTTGATTCAGGAGCTGTGGCCCTGGGCTGATTGCATAGATACATTCCCCGGATCGAATGTCATTGATCTCCTGCCCGCCCTAGGAAAGCTTCCACTATTTCTCAAACCTTGGGAGAAATGGGGTCGGGCTAGGTATCGCCGCGACGTCGATTGGGCGATGAAGAGGGTCAAGGTACGTTTTCCTCGAAGACGAACGACTCTGTACAATCTCGCAGACAGTAGAGAGAACAAGCAGAACACCTCGCTCGGTCTCGAATACATGGAGCCAGGGCGTACTTTGAAGCAAGAGTAGCCGGGGGCGCAAACCATTACACAGAGACTGATGGTTCGCAGGCTGTCGAGGATCGACTAGAAAACAGCGACTCTTCGTTCGAGAACACTTTGATTGGATCCGTGTTGCAGCACGAGGACATGAGAGGGCTCGCTTCCAAAGAGGAGCTTGCCATTCTGAGTCTTGGACTCATTGTTGGCGCTGCTGACACGGTGCGTCAGACCAGCGTCACTCAACACGAGTGGGATACAGATTTATTGACCGCAGCTGGCTGGAACCATGTTGTCGACAAAAGCGCTGACATGGAGCAGAGCCGGATGACAACCTGGGCCTTTTTGGAGGCGATGATGATGTTCCCCGAAGTTCAGGCCAAAGCCCGAGAAGAGATTGGTATCACGGTGCCGACGCCAACTTTGACGTCTGCAACGGCTGACATCCATTACGCAGACCGAGTTGTCGGCGACAGAATCCCTTTGTACGACGACTTTGACCGCATTCCCTACGTCCGCATGATGATGAAGGAACTATGGAGATGGCGGCCGCCCGTTGCGCTGGGCCACCCTCACATCACCGCGCGAGAACTGGAGGTTGGTGGCTACCGTCTGCCCAAAGGAGCCCGACTACACATCAACGCATAGTAAGCAAGCACGCTGCGCAGCCCTGGTTGCGTGCAACATGTGTGTTCTGACGAGGCGACAGTGCAATTGGCCATGATCCAGCGCGTCATGAAGACCCGGACCGCTTCTGGCCGGAAAGATACCAGGACGACGTAACCACGGTACCAAGTGCCCAAGCCTCCACGTTTCTGCTTCGAGTGGCCCTGACGCCGTATAGACGATGGAGAGCATAAACTCGCAAGATCCGACTAAACGTGACCACTTCGCCTTTGGAGCCGGTCGTCGAGTCTGTACGCAGCTCGTCCCCTTTCGTATTCTTCACGGGCAGCAAGCTGATTGCATGGCAGGTCCCGGATACCACGTCGCAGAGCGCTCGTTCGTCACCACAATGATGCGCATCCTGTGGGCGTTTGACGTCGCGCCGGCGCCGGGGACGAAGACGCCGCTCGTGTTTGCCGACTACGCCGGGGCTCTGCCGGGAAATCCGGCGCACGACATGCCCGTGAAGCTCCGGTGCAGAAGCGAAAGTCGAAAGGCGACAGTTCTAAGGACCCTGGCGGAACAGAATGCTGTTCGGCCAAATTTGGTAAGTTCTCCCGCTTCTATAGCTGTTCATTGTGCGTTCAAGTTCAAACAAGCGGCCTGACGAGTTGTGTAGATTCCGTTGAACATGGGCGAGAATGCCATTCCACCGCTATAGGTATACATACGATGTAGAACTACTAAGCCGGCAAACCATTGGAGCAAACAAGTGTTCATGTACGAACAAGCTGCGCTGCCCAAGCCTTCATTACGTCTGCCGAGCTATTCGAAGAAACCTGCTTCTTTTCCCGCCAGGAAGGATGTACTGTTGTCGAATGGGGCAGTTTTCGCCTGCGCCGAGTTGCATCGCTTCGCCAGCCTTGGGCGGGTTTCATTTACTGAAGGCTTGTCATCTATCAAAGGGGCAAACGGAACCTGGGGTGGTCCCCGCTCGCTAGGGCGTGGAGCCGTCAGCCGGCTTCCGAGATTTGGTCCTCTTTCACAGTCGGAGGGTTGAATTGTCCCGGTTTAGAGGAGAGTTGTTCTCTCTAATCACCAGGTTGTTGAAAGTCGAGTGCGAGTCAATTTGTGAGATTGCCTGCCCCTTTGACGGGCCGCAGACGGGCCACTTTGCAGATGGCTCTCATTTAAACCACGAACTTTGGTTTACATCCACAGCATCCTGGAATGTGCTACGGTGCCATTTAAAGCTTTGTTCAATGTCTTTGGTAGACCGTAAATTGGCCGAGTCTTGCTCTCACTGTATACTCTATTCCGTCTATTATCGTATACTCTAGGCACATCCGGGAGCACCGCTGCCGGTGTTGAAGCCCTTGGGGTCACAGCAGCCGACTGTCAGGCCACGGAAGAGAGGGGGGGCACCAGGGGGGCACCGGAGCCCCTGCATACTGGCCTCAGCTACCAGAACAATAGATATTCCGGTAGCACGAGGCTTAAATATAGGTGTGGAGCCGTAGCTAAGTAAGGGGAAAAGTAAGTTTGAATAGTCATATAGTATAGTATATACCTATTAAGAGATCTTATTACTTAGTATAAACCTAGCCTAATATATTCAAACTTCTACTTACTTTTAGGTGTACTAACTAGTAGGACTATAATAGCATTATATTTATAGTATATACCTATTAAGAGATCTTATTACTTAGTATAAACCTAGCCTAATATATTCGAACTTCTACCTACTTTTAGGTATACTAACTAGTAGGATTATAATAGTATTATATCAAAAACCTACTACTTAAATAACTTAGGAAACTAGACTTAGCTTAATAAGAAAACTAATTCTTATAATAACTAGTAGTAATATTAATAACCTAGGGGAACTACTACCCCCCTAGAATAATAGTAATTTTTCCGAAACTAATTTAGATTAATTAATTAAGGAAAAAATAAAGAAGTTAAGGAAAAAGTAGAAATTAGAAAAGTTAGTAGTATTGAGGAGGGGAGATAATCTAGATTAAAAGAGTACTAGAAAGTTAACTATTCCTATACTAAACTTTAAAAAAAAAAGACTTTTTAGTTAAATAACTAGTTCCTATTAAATACTAGGGGAATAATTAGTTAGATTTTAACAATTTCTTATTTAAACTAAAAGGATAGTTTACTATAATAAAAGATAATTTTGCTATAGATAAAGATAGAGTTTAGTATATAGGTTTATACCTAGAAGGTATCGCGGCCTATTAATAGATTAAACATATTACTATTATATATAATAGCAAGATAAAGTAAGTTACCTAAGTAGTAATAGAAGAGTAGCTAAGGTCCTCTATAGATAATAATAATACTCAAGTTATTATAATAATAGCTAAATTAGATATAATTTACTAAAAAACTAGCTAATCTTATTAGTAGTTTATTAATATATACAAAACTATTAAAATAGAATACTTTAATACTTAACTAGAGAGAACCTAAGTTATTAATATTATTAACTATTTATTACTTAAGTTAAAATATATAATTATAACTAGGAGTTTACTAATTATATATTAAGAACTAAACTATATAGCTAAATAGATAGAAATAGTTAAATAATCCCTAAGTAGGTCTATTATAGTAGAACTTATTTTTAGGACCCTAGAATAGAAGAATTATATATTACTAGTTATATAAATAGTTATCCCAACTCAAGAGATAACTAGAGAAAACTAGTTAAGGGAACTATCCTTTATAGTTACTCCCTTACTAGAGATTAAGATAGAAAAAACCTTATAACCTCAAGCTACTACCCCTTAGGGGTTACTTAAGTACTATAATTATAAAAAGATAAGCTATATATTTTACTAATATAGCAAAGATACTTACTACTTCTACAAAAAACCTAGGTATATTAGAAAAAGTTATACTACTATAATAATAAAAACTAATAGTATTTATATCCTATAAGATCTAGGGTTCTACTAGTATTTCAAAGCTAAAGTATTAGTTTATATAAAGAAAAGTTAGAGGAAAGGAAAAGTATTTATTAACTTAGGGGCTAATAAAAATATCTTAGGCTAGAAGATATTATATAATACTAAACCTAGCGAGGTTAGCTTAAAGCTAAATATATTGAGCTTCTAAGGAAAAATAACACTTAAGTATAGAATATAGATTATAATTATAAAGATTATAGATAACTTTAGTATAATATAGATAAAATTTTATATATTCTAAGTAAATAATACTAGTAAATATAATATAATCCTAGGGATTTCTTAGGGGAAAGAAACTAAACCTAATCTTAAATAGAAAACTCTAGGTTAGACCTATCTTTTAGCTATTACTAACCTCGAACTAGTATATAAAGCTAGGGTAATTAATAAAACTAAAAAGTAATCCAAGTATATATTAGTAATCTTAATTATATTAGTATTAATAGAAAGGGAATAGTAAGCTACTAGGTAATAACCTAGACGAGATCTAAATAAAAAGAAAGAAGATATTAATTAACTATTACTAGAATACTAAGAATAAATTTATATTTTTAATATAAAGAAAACTAATATCCTTATAGAAAAAAGTACTTATATATATACTATAGAACTAGAAGAAAGTAAAGAACCCTTATAAAACTTTATTTACTTTCTTATAGAAAAAGAATTAGAGGAATTATAATAATATCTCATATTAGTTTTAGAAAAAGGGTAGATTAGAGTATCGAGAAGCCTTACTAGGGCGTTAATCTTGTTTATTCCTAAGAAAGGAAATAAGTTAAAGTTATATGTTAACTATAAAGAGTTAAATAATATTACTATTAAGAACTATATATTACTCTTACTTATTAGCGAGATTTTAGATTATCTAAGAAAAGTTTTGTAGTTTACTAAACTAGATCTGAAAAATATATATTACTAAATATATATATAGTTAGGAGATAAGTAGAAGATAGTATTTCAAATATAATATAGATATTTTAAATATTATATAATATTATTCGGACTAGTAAATACCCCGGCAACTTTCTAAATATATATTAATAATACTTTAATAAGTTTCGTAGATATTATATATATTATTTATTTAGATAATATTCTAATATTTACTAAAACTAAGGAAGATTATATAGAAGTAGTAAAAGAAGTATTTAGTTAGTTATTAATAGTAGGGCTATATATTAACCTAGAGAAGTATAAGTTTTATATGTAAATAATTAAGTATTTAGGTTTCATTATCTTTCCTAAAAATATTACTATAAAAAAGGAGAGGATATTAGTAATTAAAGAGTAGCTACTATTTACTAGTATTAGAGAAATTTAGATTTTCTTAGGGTTTATAGGATTTTATAAGAGATTTATTTAGAATTACTCTAAAATATATACTAGGTTTACTAATTAGTTAACTAAATAGGAAAAAGGGGAAAATATAATAATTCTTAAAATAATTAAAATTTTTAGAAATCTATAAAATAGATTTACTTAAATACTAATCTTATAATATTTTAACCTAGCTTTTCTAATCTATATAGAAATAAATACTTCTAACTTTATTATAAAAATAGTAGTTACCTAGTTAGAAGAGGGATAATAGTAACTACTAGTTTATTTTTTAAGGAAATTAAGAAAAGCAGAATTAAGATATAATATATTAAAAACTAAGCTACTAGCTATTTATAAAGTAATATTTATATAGAAATATTATTTCCTATACTTATAGTATAAAGTTACTTTTATTACTAATTATCTAAGCTACTAGTACTTAGTAATAAAACTTTAGTTTAATAATTAGTAAATAAGATTCTTTTAAGATATATTATTATTTAATTATATTATTAATTACTAGCTAGGGAAATAAAACTTAGTAAATAGTTTATTAAAATAGTTAGATTATTAACCTATAAAAAAAGAAACCTAAAGAGCTAGGAATGTTTTTCTAGAAGATTTCTTAAGTTAATTCCTAGATAAAATAGTAGTAGTATTTCTCTAGGATTAAAAACTATAGGTAAACCTAGAAGATATTATTCTAGAGAGATTATAAGGGATATTAGAAGAAGAAATCTAAGAAGTATAGAAAGAAATTACTACTAGGGGAAAAGAGGGGTTATACTAGAAAAGTAATAGTTAATCTATTAACGAAGAAAGAGGAATAAGATTCTAAAATAAACTAGTTATCCTAGATAGATATTAACTTTAGATTAATATTACAGGTTATGCCTAGCTGGTTGACTCTGGCTCTGCCTGAGTCCTGATAACTATACCTAAGACGTCAGGTACTAGTAGGCTGCT
>RYZW01000267.1:0-50133 GCA_004367215.1 Colletotrichum trifolii | reverse complement strand
GGAGTATTTATATCTATATAAGTATTATTTATAAGTTAGCTATTAGCTATAATTGATATATTAAGATTATTTACTAATAAGAATAAGCTAAGTCCTACTATACTTATATAGAAATCGTAAGTTAGCTTATATTAGTAGTAGAGAACCTTTATATTAGTAGTGTAAAGTTTTGTCTTAGGGGTAGGTAAAGCTTGGTCTAGGGGATATTAAGGTTATAGATATCGAGGTTATAATAAATATTTGAATAGAGTACTTGTAGTTAGTAGTAATTGAATATTTTAAGATATTTAAATTATGCGTTAATAGCTATGAGGGCGTGAGGGCGTGAAGGCGTGAGGTTATTATAGAAGGAGTTGTTGGTTATTTATTATCTGTGAAAAGGTTAACGTAGGGTAAGTATATTAGCTACTATAGCTACAAGAGGTTCAGCCCCGGATTAACTAGGGGCTAGCCATAGTAGTTAGCGGGGGGTAGGAGGGCTGAAGTTATACTTTAGGGGGTAATATATCTACTAATAGTCGTAGTAGAAAGCGAGCTATCGGCTTTTCCTATAAACTTAAAATAATAGTTTTAAAAGATATAGATTTTAGTCTTAAGAATATTATGAAGACTTCTACTATATTTTATATTTTTATTATATAATGTTATAAAGTTTATAATATATTTAATAGATAAGTTTTTAAATAGGGGAATAGGGGAAGTATAAGAATAATATTTAGGAATAGGATATTATATATTATTATTATCTTAGCGTATTTCTTACTAGTAAAAGGTCTCTGTATTATTCTCCTAGTAATAGGAGTTTACTATATTATACTACTTAGGGATTAGTAGTCCCGCTAGTAAAAGTAGAAGTTACGTATGATATATAAGTAATAGATAAGGTAAAGTATCTTATATAAGTAATAGAAATTACTAAGTATACTATAAAAAGCTTTCAAATATTAACTAGGTTTTAATTATAGGTATTATAGTTTTAACTTTAAGTTTAATATTATAAGAAAGTATTATAAAGTCTAGTATATTAATAAGGTTCTCAAGCTACTCTATATTATCTTAAAAATTATACTTAAAACCTAGGAGATATTTCTTAGTTTTATTAAGTTCCTCGATAGTTTAGTATTTAAAATATTTATATTAGGTGAGGTAGTATAGTACAAGGTAGATCCTTTTACTATTTGTCTCGATTTTTACCTTATAGTTAATAAAGTAGTCTTAAAAGTGCCGGATTATATTATTATTAATAAACTCCTATATTCTTATAAACTATTTATTAAAATCTATTTTAAAATAATTAAAGACCTTATATTTATAGAGTTTTATATAGCTATACTAGCTAATATAAAATACTATAAGAATAGTAATATTTTTAGTATTTATTTATATAAGTTTATTATGTTTAATCTCAAAAGGTTTTCTAAATAGATTTATATTAATAAGTAACTAAAGATAGTCTAGGATTATATATTTGCTATTTAAGGTTACCTAAACTATTACTTAAGCTATTAGTATACTAGGACTTATTTTAGTATCTAGGTTAAAGTATAGTTTAGATATCTTAATAAAAAGATATAAGGTTTTTCAAAAAGGGGATAATTCTTAAGAAAATATAGGGGTTTCGAGATACTATATAGATTTCTTAAGTATAAGAAATTTAAAGTATTATAAATCTTATATACTATAGTATTTAGTAGTATTCTAAAAAGTATTATATTTATTAAATATTTTCTAGTATATACTAAAAAGTATAATATATGTTTTAAGTATTTTATAGAGTAAAATTAATATATTAATTTAGAAGTACTTTTTTAAAGATAAAGGTAAAGTAATATTTATAAGGTATCTAAGTTAATACTTATAATCTCTTATCTTATTTAGGATTTTTAGGTAAAAGTTATAATCGCTTCTTTTCGCGTAAAAACCTTACTAATCTATAGTATAGTAGTGACGGATAAGTTAACTTTTAATTAGTATTAGTTTATCTAGAAAGTAATATATATTATATATAATCTTATTATATAAGTATAAAAAAGTCCAGTATTCGTTATTATTATTATTATATTATATATTTATACGTAGGTATATAAAGCTCTAGATCTATAGTATATTATAATATTTAGCTATAGCTAGTAATAGGTATTACTAGGGGGGATAAGGGCATATAGCTATATATGCTTGACATTTCTAGGGTATATAAATACATGAACTATATACGTATGGAGGTATACACGCCTTAGGCGTTAACGTATACCTTGCGGTATAGCGTTACCGATATAAATATAGTTTCTTATAAGAGTTCTTCGAAAAGTTATAAAATACTTTATATCTTAGAATATATAAATTAAAATACCTAAATTAAGGATAAAAAAGTCTTAGAGGAGGTATTATTAAGGCTTTTTCTCGTAGCGTGTTTACTATACTATATTATAGTTAATTTAGCTAGAAAACTAGCTATATAGTTACTATTATTTAAAACTTTGAACTTTTTTCATAAAGTCTAAATCCGAGGTTAATAATTACTTGATTTTCTTTTTAGTTAAAGTATTTAGTACTTAGCTTTTATAGGTTAACTAAAGGTATATATAATAATAGTATACTAAAGAATAGCTTATACTATATTTTAAAAAGTATAGGGGCTTATTAGAACCTTAGAAATATCTCTTATTATTTTAAATATTTAAAGTAGTAATAAAAACTTCTATTTAGATATTAAAAATACTATAGTTTATTTTACTATATTAGAGAGACTTAGGGAAATACTAAATAATTTCTATAATAGCTAATATAACTTTATCTAGGAATATTAAGGCTAAATAGCTACGGATTATAAGTATATAGCTTTAAATATAAATTTCGATAGGCGAATAAATAAATAAAATTATAAAATTGTAAATTTAAAGTATTCTAATAATAGATAAAGTATAGTTAACTACTTAAGCTTTATATATAATATTTTATTATTTCTAAAACTATATTTTAGTTATTATTTTTATAATAAAATACTTACATTTTAGAGACTAGAGTATTTTATAATATACTATAGTAGTATTTTAGAAATATAGATTATCTATAATACTAAAATAGTTATAGAAGTTTATAACTTATACTAATATATCTTCTTCTATATAATAATACTAGTATTATAATACTTTATTTATATATTTAAAAATCTAACTTATTAGGTAAGCTTAATTTAAATAGTTATATTAGTAATCTCGAGTTTTCGAAATATAGAAATTATAGAAAGTCATATAGGTTTTTAAACCTTTCTCTATAAAGTTTATAATATCTTTTATTTCAACTTCTTTAGTAGTATTAACTAGGAATTATTAATTTTCTTTATAGTTAATTTTTCTAGGGATAAAAAGTTTAAGAATAGTTAATTTAGGTATTTTATAAGTTTATTAGTATTATTTAGTTTTTAGAAAGTTACTTAAGAGTAGCTCTCGAGGAAGCNTAAAAACTAGTATTAAAAATACTATAATTATATGTTAAAAATACTATTAAAATAGTATAGATAATAAGTATAAAATAGTATTAAAAGTGATTTTTTTACTTTTTATTTAATAATATCTAAATATTTTTTTTTTATTTTTTTTACTTAAGTTATTTGTTCCCCTTATTTTTCTATATAATTTAAACTATTTAAACTTCTTAATAAACTTTTTTAAAGTATAGTTTAGAGTATTTTGTTATATATAATTAGGGGGTAAAATCTAGTATGTATTATATATAACTAAATATAGCTAAGTATAATATATAAGGTTTTATTTCAAGTAGTTTAAATAAAGCGAGGCTTGTAGGGATAGTACTACGGCTAAGGTTTCTTCCGGCGAAAACTCTACTACTCGAGTATGTTATTCCTGACATAAGTATTAGCCTTAGTAAAGTTATATAATAGCTTAATAATAATTATTATAAAGCCTAAAAAATATTACTTTTTAAAATAAGATAATAAGTAAGCTATAATACATCTTATAAGCTCTATTCTAGCTTAAATATAGGCTTAAGTAATATCTCAAAATTATATTATTATATTTTTATACTAGAAAAGAACTAAAACTATAACTAAAATTAATTGTTAGCTATACCGTTAAATTATTAGCGATTATATTAATATTTTAAACTTACTATTATCTCTAAAACCCTAAATTACGAAATACAATTTCTTATATACCTCATTTATATTTTAATTTTTAATCTTATTAATAATATATAACTTGAAGTATTTATAACTTCTATAGAAAATAGAGTTAAACTTAATGATCTCGATAATACTATTAGTAATAATATTCTTAATTTCCTTTTTAATTAACTTCTTAAATAATAGACTTAGTATTATGATAATACTTCTTTTTAGAAAACAAAAAAGATAACTATATCTAACTATTCTTTAGCTATAAAATATACTATAAAAGAAAACTTATAGTTAAATATCTAAACTAGAATAATAACTAGGGTATATTTTAAAAAGTTAAATAGTCCTAGCTATATATCAGGGATATTACTAAAGACTTAGAAAAATAAAACATCACTATTACGAATAGTAGAAGAGTTACTACTATTTATAGTAATAGTATTTAATAGTATTTAATACGTATTCCAGGGTTCTCTAGAGATAATAATAGATAAAATTAGGATATTTCTATAAAGGTATATATTTCTTAGTAATATTGAATTTCTAGTAGTAGTAGGAGGGATATATATAAAATAACTATTTATTAGTTATATACTTAGTAATATTATTATTTATAGTATAGGTAATAATACTTAGTTATCTTTAAAATATAACTTTATAGCTATTATTTGAAATTCTTAAAGGCTTCGAGGGAATTTTAATATAGCTATATATCTCTATATATATATATAATATATAGCTTTATACTTTTTATATTTCACTAGTAATCAGTATTTAGTATCTATTTCTAGCTATGAAATAGTACTATAATAATTAGTAAGTAATTACTAAATTTTAAATCTAGAGTTTTATATAGCTATATATAGCTATATAATATAGTAATAATAATTATAATTACTAGAATTCCTTTATATCTATATAGTCGAGATTATATATAGTATAAGGTTATCTTTATTATATAGATTAATACTAGTTAGTAGTTAACTTTTCTGTTACTATTATATTAAAGATTAGTAAAGTTATTATACTATAAGAAATAATCATACAACTCTCTAGTTAAAGTTTATATAAAATGAAAAGCTATAAGTATTATCTTCGATACTTTTAGCCTTTCCTTATTTGAGTATTTCGCTAAGAGTTTCTGAATTATATATTTATTTTGTTATAGAAATTATTATTAAAGTGTTAATACTGTATTTTTAATATATATAGCTAAAAGTGTTCTATAAGATAATATTAAAAGAGTCAACTATATATGTTTCTTTACGAATAAATAAAAAATATTTACTCAATACAATAACCTTTTTTAGAGTATTACTAGTCTTTTATAATATGAAAAGTTTATAGTATCTTATACTTCTTATATCTAAGAAACCTATATAACTTCTTAAAAACTCTTTTCTCTTTTTGAAAACCTTTTTTACCCTTTTTCTCTTTCTTATGAAAATCTTAGTGTTAAGCTTTAATATAATTATATTTTAAATAATATTAACTATAAATAATAATTATATAATCCTAGAAAAACCTCAACTATTTATAAATATAGACTTCTTTGGTAAGTCTCTCAAAATTAAGTATAATAACTTTATAGAACTAGACTCTATAGTTATTAATATTTATATAGTATTTTATATCTAATAATATAACTATATCAAAAACTATAGTTATACATTCTTTAACTATTTAAAGATTGATCTTAATATATACTTTGTAATGATATAATAACTAAGTAATAACTATTCAATATACTATTTTCAGGAGTACTTAATTGATTATAAAGTTAAGGTTCACATAAAAAGTATAAAGATCTATATAATTTTGTACTGATTTATTTACTAAACAACTTTTACTTATTAGATTTTGGTTAAGTTTAAGAATATAAAGAAGTATATTTCAAGTCTTAAAACTAACTTCAAGAAATACCCTAAATAGATAAATGTTTCTTAGGGGTAAATAAAGCATTATAATTACTTTTCTATACTACTAAATTTAAAGTCAAAAAGGTAATACTTATAGCTAATACTTAGCTAATATCCAAAACCTTTTTATAAGATATATAGTTTCTATAGCTATTTATATAGGATATATAACCTCTATTATTATTTATAGGACTACTAATCTATAGGCTATATAATATAGAACCTTCTTACTAATAAGAGATATAGTAAGATAATAATAGTATATAGTAATTTTAATAGCTTAAATAACCCTTCTACTACTTAGTGACCCTATTCAAAACCTTATCTATTAAATATACTATAAGTCTTATAGAATAATATAATAAATATGTAAAATATAGTAGAAATGTCTATAATATCCTTACAACTAAGATCTATACATTCTATAACTATTACTTTAAACTTAGAATCCTATACTATATATAAGTAAAAGTCCTCTTAATTACATTAATAGACTAAATCTTTTAATCAATATTTTAAATCCTTTATATACTTTAACCAAAACCTATAGTATAAAGAGATAGTTATATGTATTCAGAAATACTTCAAAAGTGATTAAATTTACTAGATTTACTTTTCTAAATAATAGAATAGTATTCTTAGAAGTAAAGTAACTAAGAACGTTAACTAGACTAAAGATAAAAAACATAAAATACTTATTATAGAACTTATATATTTCTAGAAAATGATTACAATTAATGAATATGCTAATAAAGGTTTATATAATTTATTTATTAATATATAATATAATATACCTAAATATTAATTAGTACTCTTTAGCTTTATAGTAATTCCTTAGGGTTTAAAGTAATTATGTTCTACTATAACTAATATTATAGTATTTTAAAAGTTATAATACTTTTAGAGTAAGAGAGGTAATAGTAATATAATATCTAGAGAATAGTTCTAGATAGAATATACGTATAATATACTTTATAATATCATTCAAACTTATTACTATGCCTCTAGCTATTCCTAGCTATTTTAAAATAGATATTATTTACCTCTAGACTTTATATATATTTCTAATAATAGAAAAAATTGTATGTATAGTAAACTAAGTTATTAGTTATAAGGATATACCTTATAGCTTATACGGAGAGCCGGGATAACTNGAGAGCTGGGATAGCTAGGAACGGATATGGATTACGTGATATAGTAGCCTCAGGCTACTATAAGATAAAAGCCTTCTTAGAGCTACTACTAATTAGCTTACTAAATTAAAGTTTTATAACCTATAAAGATTTACTTTTTACTATTAATCTTTCTTTTACTATAAAACCCTTATAATTCTTTAATTTCTATTTCTTAAAAAGTAAGGCTAGGGCTTTTAGTAATAGCTTTATTATACCGAATAGTCGCCGAATACTTCGTATGAAACTAAGTATCCTAAGTAATAGTATCTACTGAAAACGCTACTAAACCTATTACTATAGGCAAATACATAGTAACTATATTACCTAAATATATAGTACTTATATACCTCTTTAAATAATAATCTTCTTTTATAGGGATAATATTAGCTCAGCTATCTAGTAGCAAACCTATAGCAACCCCTATACTATCAATTCCTGAAACTATTAACTATAAGGATTACTTAAAATTCCCTAGTTATTTATATAACCTCTTTTATGAAAATACTACCCTATATAAAATCGAGGATTAGCTAATAGCAATTTAAGACAACTACTCCTTATACTTAGGGGCTTCTATAGTATACTGGATTTAGTAAACTATAACTAAACTAGTATATAGCTTATAGACCTAGTAGTATAATTACTACTACATATTATTACTAAACTCTATATAAGCTAACTTTATAGTATTTATTTATTATTTATTAACTAACCTGACTTTATAAGAATTATACTTTTATAGTATACTTTATATATTTTAGTATAAGTACTAGTCCCTACTAAAGTTTTATACTACATAGTTAGCTATCTATTAAGCCTTAAATACCCCTAAGTTAGAAGTTTCGAGACTTTATACTTTCGCCTTTTTCTATTACTTCAAAGTTAAGTTATAGTAGTATTTATAATACTAGAAGTTTAATATTTAAGTAGTTAAAGTAGTAGCCTTAGTAGCTTAGTACTTATAAGAGACATTATAGCCCTATAAAGAAAGCTTTAGTAGTATCAAGAATACTACTACTACCACTAAGGGGTTAGTACTTGAATACTATAGGGAGACTAATACGCTAGAAAACCCTCTAGCGAAAAAGTCATACTTTGAAGAATACTTTAAAAGCTACCTTTTATATAAAGCATATACAAGTTAAACTATACTATAGCTATTTATTACTATAGTAAATTCTATATATTCTACTAGAAACTAAACTACTTTATAAGGGTTTACTACGAGTACCTCGTTATCAAAAGCTTACTAAAAAGTCCCTAGAGCTATATAAAACTCAAGCTATATAAGATAGCAAAAATACCCTAATAGGTAAGTAACCTACTAGCGTATTTACTATAAACACCTCGCAAAAGGCTTACTAAAAGGACTTTAGAGTTATGATAAACCTAAAGCTAGAAAGCTATAATATAGTAAAAATACCCTAGAAAGTAGATAAATAGCTTGCTACCTTATAAGAGTTTACCGCGAGTACCTTATTAAATACCTCGCTAAAAAGTCCCTAGAACTATATTACACCTAAAATAAGTAAATTAGCTTACTAGCGAATATAAACCGATATTTTAATAGCCTAATCAGCTACGAGAAACCCTATATACCTAATTGGTAATAAGAAATTTTACAGGAAAGGGTTAGATACCCTAGGTTTAGCTTTAAGGATTTCTAGTTAATATACTAAAAAGGTTAGATATTTTAGTATAACCTAAAGATTTCTAGTTAATATACTAAAACCTTACTAATAAGTAGGAGACTTTATAGGTTAATATACTTATAGGAAGTATTATTACTTAATATAATAACAAGAACCTAAAATGTTAATATATATATATAAGATAAGAATTCTTATATTATAATATATATATAAGATAACCCTTATATATTAATATATATATAGGATAAAGAACCTTTATATATTAATGCGTATGTAAAATAAACCTTTTTATCTCTACGCAATCACTAAACAATTAGTAAACAACTAGTTAAACTATTTTTGAAAAATAGCTATATAACATTTATAAGCCTTAAAGCCTAAGGCTTATAGAGGGGGGGATAGTTATAAAGATATACTTTATAGCTTATATAGAGAGCTGGGATAGCTAGAATCGGATTACTATATAGACACGGATTACGTAATATAGTAGCCTGAGGCTACTATAGGATAAAAAGTCTTCATAGCTACTACTAGTTAGCCTACTAAATTAAAGTCTTATAACCTATAGAGATCTACCTTTTACTATTAATTCTTCCCTTACTACAAAACCCTTACATTAGTCTACTAAGTATATTTTTAATATAAAGTATACTTCATATAATAAGTATAAGTTAGCTAATAATCTAAGAATATATTCTTTAGTAGTATATTAAATATTCGTTATTAAATATAGAGGAATCAATAGTTTGGATAAGAATCTTAAGATATTGATAAAAGAGAATAAATATAAGAAAGCTATTACCTAGTACTAAATATTATATAATTTTAAATTTTATAATACTATTACCCCTAATATATGTTTAATATTTTCTATAGTAAATAACTTATTATTCTAGATAAAGATCAGATTACTTAAGTCTTCTTAGATTAGGTAGCTCTACATACTTTTACTAAAAAGAATACTTTTAATAATAGGATTATGCAAAATATAGCTATGGCTCATATATATACCTTTATATTTAAAAGCTATTATTTAATTATTATACTTTAAAGAATTTCACTTAACTTTCATATTACTAGCTTCTTAACTACTAGGTATTCTTAGTTTACTATTTTTAAGTAAATAGGTAACTTTTCTATTATCCTTATATTACTATGAAGTAATCTAGTATTAATCTACTTTAAAAGAAATTAATTTAATTCTAGTATTTAAAATAGTTAATATATCTATATTATTTAGTATTATAATATTTTATATAGTATTATATATTATTCATTTCTAACTGTATCTTAAAGAAATAGGCTACTTTAATATTATATTTAATAGTATCTATAACTAGTTCTATCCCGCTTAATATAGTAGTTTAACGTCTAGCTAGCTCTTACTATCACGGTAAGAGTAATAGGTTCGAATCCTATGGCGGGTAAGTATAACTAGTAAATATATATTTTCTAATTATGTAAACTATATAGTAACTACTACTAGCTATTAGTACTTGCTATTACTAGCTATTAATAGCTAGCGACTATTAATAGCTAGCTAGTAATAAATACTATTAGCTAACTAGTATTAGTATTATATAACTATAATTTTTAAAAAGTAACTGTAATAGATAGGCTTATACCTTCCCTATGTATTACTTATTATATTAACTAACCACGTTTACTACTTAAGGTTTTCTCCGTTTAAATAGTTCCTTAGAACTAGTAGTATCTATAGGGTAAATGAGGTAAGAGCTGATAACTAAATACAACTACTTTTAAAGGGTCCCGGAGAGGTATATGATTTTAAATAGATCAGAGACCTTTAATATAACCCCAAATAACTAGTTCTATTAAAATAAGAAAATTGTACTTATGATTTAAAAGTAAAAGTATTTATATGTATTTTTTAATAAAGAGAAAAACCGTATTCTATGTGTTTTTCCAATTAGAAATATAGAGATTGTATTATTACTTTAGATACCTAGCTATAATATTTCTCTATAATACTCTTACTAAGATAGGATACCTAGTTAAATACTATACTCTTAAAATTCTTAAGTAATACTATTACTAGTATTAGATGTATAATACTTCCTTCTTTATATCTTTATTCTACTATTCAGGATAATATTAAGTTTAATTTTGAAGTTATTATTGATATTATTAATATTAATAATTACCTTATACTCTATATCATTAATATTACTATAGTATTTAATAGTACTTCTTTCTTCTTTAATATCTAAGTAAAAATAATACAAAACGCTATTAGAATATATTAGATTAATTCCTACTAAACCTTTCCTAACTTTATTACTACTAATATAGGAATAATATTTTAATCCTAAAACTTAAGATTAAAAATAAAAATTATAAGATTAATAGTCTAAATAATACTAGTTAAAATATATAATAGTATTAGAAAAATAGAATATTACTATATTTTCCTCTATTAAGTGTATAGAATCTACTAGAATAAAATCCCTATAATAATCTAAGAAGTATTTCTTTGAGTAGTATATAGAGTAACTAATAGTACTACTAGCCTAAATAGCTTTATATTTCCATTACTTATTTTTATTATATATTTATACTTTATAGAGAACTCTATTCTTCTTCTAGATATAGTTACCTAAACCTAAATTATGTAGAAAGCTATAGAAAGAGTCTACTATACCTATACTAAATATACTATCAATACTATTTTTGGAATATATAGTATTCCCAATATCTTATATATTATAGCTTAATTATTCTAATCTTCTAAATAAATATGATGAGAAAAAGAGAAATAATAAAACCTTTTCTACTTTATTAGTACTTATAATAAGATATTTATTCTGAATTTCTCTTATAGGTTTGAAAGACTTTAAGTAATAGTTCTGAACTTATATTTCAAAAAGTAATCAAAGGATTCTATGGAATAACATTTTCAAAGTATTAACCCTCACAATACTTATAGCATAACTATAATTATCTCTATTACTACTATACGAAGTCTAATATTATATAGAACAAAATACTTCTATAATAATATTCTAATTTCATTTATAGTTATTCTTATAAAATTATAGAATATTAAGTGGATACTAGAAAATACTATTATCATAAATGATAGTAATATTACTACTACTAAGAATAATAATCCCCTTCTCCTTTATATAATTAGTAGTATTATGTGGTTGTGTTAAAAGTCTCTGATCTATTTAAGTTATATGCTTCTCCGGGACCCTTTAAAGGTAGTTATACTTAGTTATTAGCTCTTACTTTATTTACCTACTAGATACCACTAGTTCTAAGGAACTATAGAGACTATAGAGGAAACCTTAAGTAGTAAGACGTAGTGAGTTAATATAATAGCTAATTAATACGGAAGGTATATTATAAAGGGAAAGTATAGGCTTATATCTATTATAGTTACTTTTTAAGGATTATAGTTACGTGATACTAATACTAGCTAGCTAGTAGTAGCTACTACTAGCTGTTGCTATTAATAGTTACTAGCTGTTAATGTTAATAGCTATTAGTAAGTATTAATAGCTAGTAGTAGTTACTATATAGTTTACGTAATTACAAAGTACTTATATACCTACTAGTCACACTTATTTGCTACAGGATTCGAATCTATTACTCTTACTATAATAGTAAGAGCTAGCCAGACGTTAAACTACTATATTAAGCGGGTATTAGTAATATTATAAATATAATAAAACTATATTTTTAACTAGTTCTTTATTAGAGAATACTAGTAATACTACTAATTTAGAACTATTATATAGACTTAGATTTCATAGTATATCTTATAGTTTGAGAATAGTGAGATATAGTTTTCTCTTTTAGCTTCTATAAAAAGAGTACTATAATCATACTCGGTCTATTATTTCAAGATGTAATTAAAAAGGAAATAAGATTATTATTACTAATAGGATTATTAGGATTATCTAGTATAACCCTATCTTTTTGAAGGTTATAAGTATTTTAAGTAATATATTATTAATAAGATTAAAACTAAGGATACTAATAAAGTATATAAGAAATTATACTTTATAATCCAGGGGTTTAGTAGTAATAATAAACTTGAGATCTTAATATAATTACTGATAATCTAATATAGTAACTAATATTTAATTGTAACTATAAGTTCAAGTTTCTTCTAGTATGGAAATATAATAATATAGCTTTGAAATAATATTTAATTCTATATTAAAAATAAAATAGAACTAATAAAGTATATTATAGTTGTTTAATTTCTTTTTTGAAGAAATAGTATTTTTAGGGTTCATAATTGTTCTTATTAAACTATTACATAGTTTTACTAAGACTAGTATTTACTAATAGGTAATTTACTCTAAATACTATATAGAGTACTTATAAAGAAGAAAATTAATATATAAGCTATACTTCTTTATTTGATACTTTATTAATAGTAATCTCAGCCTTATAAGTATATAAATAGATAATTGGTTTAGTTTTTCTAATACTATATTCTTCTACTATACGTATACGGAATTCTAGAAAGATTTATTTAAAATAAAATCTAAACTTACTTTTATAGTAACTAACCTTTTTGAATTCAATAGAAATACCTTAAGCCTTAATAGTAATACTTTCTACTTATACTAAAATTACTAAAAATACAAATTGGTATTGCTTAACTTATGTACTATATCTAAAATACTTAAGATAATATGTATATTAAATGATATATATATATATATATATATATATATATATATAGAATATACTCTATATTATTCCAGGTACAGAGCAAAAGTAACCAAATAGAATATACTTTACCTTAATATAATAATTCAAAATATTATCCAATTTCTTGTATACTATATAAAAATAATAATCCTTAACTAACGATATTACTATACTTAATAGGTATTTTAAATAGTAAATTAAATATATTAACTATAACTTTTTTATTTTACTTAACGTCTCTAAAATATATTTCCATACTTTTACTATTAGTTTATTTACTAATAATACTAATTTCCTATCTTAACTAGAATTTACAATAATCCTAGGCTAAAGGAAAGTAATTAATAATAACTAGTTTAACTTCTAAAGTTTCTTAATATATTACTCTTTACTAGAAATAAATGAATTATTAGGAATGGATTTATTCTAGAAATCTATATTATAATAATCAGCATAGACTTGATTTATATTATAGCTATATTAATTAAGAAGATCTGAAAATACTAAAAGTTCCCCTAAATCCTAATAATTATATATGCTAACTTATACTTATTCTATAGATATCTAATAAAACTTAGTATTACCAAAAGGAAATACTTAAGTTAATATTATAGTATTAAAGTAGTTTATTTGGTTACTTTTGCTCTGTACCTGGAATAGTATCTAAGCTCTTTACCTTATATATAGATCTAACTATAAATTTTACTTAATAATAGTATTNTCACCTTATATATAGATTTAACTATAAATTTTACCCAATAATAGTATTCATGCCAATACTAGCTCATAACTAGTTAAAATAGTAATAAAATTACCTATTATCATAGATAATTATACCCCTAGTTCCGACATTCAACCCTATAGCAATAGAAAACTTCGTAGTAATAGTTTATAGTAGCTGAAAGTAACTACTAAGGTTATAGGGTTAAGAACCTTTATAAACCTCTTAAAGATAGAATAAAATAGAGTACCTATAAGAGCTAGGTATTTTATAATCTATTACTTTTCTATATTTTTTATAATAGAACTAAAATCTCCTCGAAATCTATATAACTATTTATAAAAAAAGAAATATAGAATAGATATAGAGATATCTAGCTATAACTATTATAACTAAAGCTATTACTTTATTAAAATAAACTTTAATAAAATTATCCTGAATACTATAATTAATAAATAGTTTATAGATATTTAAAAGAAGATTATCTAGCTAATTTATAATTTACTATACTAAGCTAATAATATTAGGGATTAGGTATTAATTAAGTAATACCTTAATATTAATATACTATTATAATACTAGTTACTAGATATTTTAGAATATTATAATAATATAATTATAGAGGTTTTAAAAGCTATCTAGTTATACTAGGAGTATTTATATTTATATAAGTATTATTTATAAGTTAGCTATTAATTATAATTAATTAATATATGAAGATTATTTACTAATAAGAATAAACTAAGTCTTATTATACTTATATAGAGATTATGAGTTAGCTTATATTAGTAGTAGAGAACTTTTATATTAGTAGTATAAAGTCTTATCTTAGGGGTAGGTAAAGCTTAGTAGGGATATTAAGGTTATAGATATTGAGGTTATAATAAACGTTCAAATAGAGTACTTGTAATTAGTAATAATTAAATATCTCGAGATATTTAAATTATATATAGCTATAAGGGCATAAGGGTGTGAAGGTATGAGGGTATAAGGTTATCGTGGAAGGAGTTGTTAGTTGTTTATTATCTACGAAAAAGTTAATATAGCACAAATATACTAGCTATAGCCGCGAGGGGTTTAGCCTTAGATTAACTAGGGGCTAGTTATAGTAGTTAGTAGGGGAAGTAAGAAGGCTGAAGTTATACTTCAGGGGGTAATATGTCTACTAATAGTCATAGTAGAGAGCAAGCTATTAGCCCCTCCCAGTATTAAAATAGTTATATTAATATAATAAACTATTTAAAGTCGAATAGACTAATAGAGAAAATAATATAACTAATATATTTAAAAAGAATACTCTAAACTATACTTTAAAGAAGTTTATTAATATAAACTATATAATTATATAAATAGAGAAATAAGTTATTGAAAATAGAGCAGATATTAAGTATTAAGATATCATTTAGTAAGGAAGTAAAGAAATTAATTTCGATATGATTACTATAATTACCTTCAAAATTATTCTATAGTATTTTAAATATTTATTTTATAGTATTTGCGATACTAGCCCTTATATATATATATAAATAGGTATAAGGTATATAGTAAAAAACAAAAGGTTACTAGTGTTAATAGTACTATACTATATAGCATATACTACTATATATAAGTAATACTCATAACTATATACTCTTATATATATATAATATATATAGCTATATACTTCTATTATTACAAACCTAAATCTTCAAACTTATATAGGATATTACTATTAAAGCTCTATATAACTACTACCTTTATAAGTTAGTAAAGAGTTTTTATTTCAAGTACAAACTCTTCAAGTTTATTATAACTCTATTAAAATACTACTAAAATATTTCTTATAACTAGCTTTTAATATTAATAGAATTCCTATTGAGATTTCACTGAGTAGTAAATAGTAGATTATATAAAAGAAATAGAAAATAGTAAAAGATAATAGTAGATATTAATACTCTAGAACTTTTAATAGGAATTCTAATATATTAATAGTAGACTAATCTAATAGAAAATAGAAGCTAATATTTCTAAGAGACCTTTATATAGCTTTAATAGGACTGTAAAATAGTTTTATAACGTAAGTATTTTATCTAAAGAGGAAACTACTTCTTATTAGTATTTGTTTTAATATTAATACTTTCTTTTTTCCTATATAATAGATAACTTTATAGTATGAATAAAAAGCTAATTAAACTTTTATTAAGAGATTAGAAAAGTTCTAATAGTTCTTATAACTTAGCTTATTATTTAAAATCTAGATATTAATTAGTAACTTTTATACAATATAAAGAATTTAATATAATTAGGATATTAATATATCTTTCTAGTATTTTACTCAATACTATAAAAGCCTCTACTATAATATTTAAAGTTTTAAGAAAATTGATTATTTCTATTAAAAGCCTAATGAATATTTACTAAATTCTTTATTAAGTTTAAATTAGCTATAGGGTAAGTAAAGGGGTATTCCTAGGTAAATGATATGTAGCTAAACTACTTCTAACTAGTTTTCTCTTATTAAATTGAGATAGTTATTATTAGCTATAATATTAAGTAGATAAACTACTATATTACTATTCAATACTATGATATAATTCTAATAAACTTTAAAATTTTTAATATAAAGTCGCGAAACTATAACTAGCTATAATTCCTATTTTAGCTAGACCTAATAGTTAGTTAAATTAGGGATATATAGATAATAAATATAAAGGTAATTTAAGCTACCCTAGTATTAATATAATACTACTATAATACTACTTTCTCCTATTATAAAGTATTAACTAGATATATAACTATAACTAGTAAGCTTTAGCTAATTCTTATTACAAATATATATAAAGCCTAATAAATCAGCTTTATAGCTATCTAAGTATATATTTAAACCAGTATTTATATATATTATAGTACTTAAGATTATTTTATGACTAAATATAAACTATACTTTACTTACTTATTAATAATTTCTAACACTAATACTTCAAATTCTATACTTAAATAAAGAAGTTATAAATAATAAAGAAAAAGCCTAGTTTCTTAGAAAGGATTCCCTAAAGAGTAAATTAATATACCTACTAGTAATAATACTATAATAAGAGATATAACTAAAGAAATATAGAAATAAATACATAAACTACTTTTCTCGATCTCTATATTAATAAAAAATAATTCTTTTATCTCCATCTATACTAATACTAATTATAACTATTATAGAATAGTTAGAAAAAGGTTTACAATATAGTAGAGCTTTATATTAATTATATTACTATAGGTATACTAAGTAAGTACTATTTTAACTATTAATTGAGAAACTTATATTACTAAGATAATTAAAATATAAATTAGCTTGAATAAGTAAATATCTTAAATCCTATTTTATATAATCCTAGGAATAATGGATTTAGTTATCCTTAGGAAACTATAATTATAATATTAAGAAGGTATTCTAGATTTTACTAGGAATAAGATAAAGAAAAACATAATTGATAACTTCACTATCTGAATTATTAGTAATATATTAAAATAAATATAGATTAACAAATTCGTAAACTTTATTGAATTACTGATTATAACATTTTCTAGTTTAGGAGAAAGAAGATATAAGTAGTTAGTAATTAATTTCGGGTAGATTAATATAGTTTTAATAGTTCTATTACTAGCTATCTTAGAATAACTAATATTTCCTTTATTAGCTATTAATATTCTTTCTATAAATTTATTTATTAAAAATAAAGCTTCCAGCTTCTTATTTTACTCAAGGTTTCTTTACTACTAGATTTATTTTAAGAAAAACCTAGATATAATAAAGCTAGATTTACTATACAAACTACTTTATAATATACTAAGAGAATACTTCCTCGAAATCTAATAATAGGTTACTAACTTAATAAATAGAATTGAGGTCAAAAATGGTTTATCTATAACTAAAAAACTTATCCTCTTTATTGAAAGGTTCAGGAAAAAATAGTAGTCTTATATAAATTATCGTATTTTTAATACTATTAGTATCTATAACTACTATTTCTTACTATTAATTAACAAGATATTATACTTTATTTATTAGAATAATATAGTTTATAAATATCAATATTTGTATAATCTTGTATGAAATTATATTATAGAGAAAAGTAAATATGAGATTAGTTTTTAGATATATTTTAGCTTATTTAAGTAATTTATTACCTCTTCTAAACTAATTAATATACTTATAATATTTTAATACTATCTTAATAGTATCCTTCAAAGTATTCATAACAACTTTATTATAGCTTACTTCAAGAGAATTTTATCTATAATTATAAATCAAAAAGTAACTATAAAGATAAAATTAAATAAATCTTTAAATAACTATAAAAAGCTAGTTTATACTTAAACCTAGAGAAATACGAATTCTGTATAAAATAAACTAAGTATCTAGGTTTTATTATTACAATAGAGAAAAGTATCTATTATAACCTTAAGAAAGTTAAAGCTATATGGGAATAGGAAGTACCTAAGAATATCTATGCTATCTAGAATTTCTTTAACTTAAAAAACTTCTATTATATCTTAGTTAACTACTTTTCTAGTTCAATTAAGCCTATTATATAATTAATGTAAAAAGAAGACTACTTTACTAGGATATTATATACTAATAAATGTTTAAAATACTTAGACTTATATTTCTTTGAGAACTAAGTATAGTTTAATATGATCTAGAATAATATATAATTATAAAAACAGATTACTTAGAAGTAATACTAAGTAACTATTCTTTATAAAATATACAAATAATATGCTATAACTAATAATTTATTATTTAACTAGATTTAGTTTAATTCAATAGAATTATACCATTAATAATAAAGAACTACTAATAGTTATATTATACCTAAAAATATATTAGTCGAATTATAAATATAATAGATCTATTGATTATCCTCTCTAACTATAAAGTTTTAGGATACTTTATAAACCCTAAACTTATCTTAGAATCATTTATCAAATAATTAGAGGTCTTATTAGAGCTTAGATTTACTTTAAAGTATTACTTAACTTATGTCGTAAAATACTTTAATACTTTTTCTAATAAGACTATAATAATATAATAAAACTAAAACTTATAATATGAATCCTCTAATTTCTCTAGGTTAACTATGAAAATATAAATGAACTCTTCCTAGTATTCCTAATTTATAATATATAAATAGAGGAGAATTAAGAGAAAGCTATATAAGTATAAAATAAGTACTAGTAAATTACTAGTAAATTACTAGATAGGTATATTTTATTCCAGGGTACTATATTACCAATACTATAAACCTTAATAATTATAGTAATATTAATATATAAAGTTTACTTAAATACTATCTACTAAGTAATAAAGATATTCCTACTAGAAACTTTAATATAGATATAAATAGCTAATTATATAATAAGAAAGAATAATACTTTACTATACTAAAACTAGGTTTTAGTTGTTAAGTATAAGTTACTAATAACTATATTCTTCTCAATAATCTATAATTCCCTAGTCTTAAGCTATTTTAGTATTAATTTAACCTTTATAGTATTCTTATAAAACTAGTATTAAAATAGTATACTAAAAAGTATTATATGCTTTATCTAAATATATAATATCTTCTAGTATTTATATAGAAACTAGTAGTACTACTAAAGCATATTATAACTCTAATTAATTCCTAATAAGTTTTGATTATAGATTTCTATTAACTTTATAATAGAACTATTATATACTATAGAAAAAGAATAAAGGTTTTTTAAAGTAATTATAGATTAGTTATTTAAATATATCTAATGAGAAATTATAATATTTATAACTACTAAAACCTATATAGAAAGAGTCCGGGATATCTAGTAATAGTTCTACAGTATCTTTACATTGATTATTACTAATTATAGCTTAGACTAGGTTAGTACTTCTTAGATAATATTATACTAGTGAATAAAAGCCTAATAACTATCATTAATAGTATTCTACCCCTAGATAAATCATAGAATAGAGAGAATAATAACTAAACCTTAAGCCTTTTTAAAAAAAAATATATTACTTTCTTATAATTAGACCAACTAACTTATATCATTATATACTAACTAGTATTAAATAATATTGATTTTCTAATAACTAGAATAAACCTAAATAGATATCTAAATAGATTTAATATTATGTTTATTCTATTTTCTTAAGTAATAGAATAGACTATATATTCTAGCCTAAGATAAAGTTTAGTTTTCTGATTATACTTTAAAGAAAGTATTATTATAATTGAAGTTTCCGCTTAATATAGTAGTTTAATATCTAGCTAGCTTTTACTATTATAGTAGGAGTAGTAGGTTCGAATCCTGCGGCGGGTAAGCGTAAGTAGTAGGTATATATTTTCCGATTATATAAACTATATAGTAGCTACTACTAGCTATTAGTAATTACTAATAGCTATTAATATTAATAACTAGTAACTATTAATAATAGTAACTAGTAGTAAGTATTATTAGCTAGCTAGTATTAGTATTATATAATTATAATTCCTAAAGAATAATTATAATAGATATAAGTTTATATTTTCCCTTTATACTTTCTATATTTATTAGCTATTACATTAAGTAATTATATCTTACTACCTAAAACTTTCTCTATTTAAATAATTTCTTAGAACTAGTAGTATCTATAGGGTAAATAAAGTAAGAACTAACTATGAAGTATAGTTTCCTTTAAAGGGTTCCCGAGAAGTATATGATTTTAAATAGATCAAAGTCCTTTAATATAACCTTAATAATTTAAGTAGTAATAGTATATATATAATAGTATAATAAGAAATAATATAAGTAAAGTATAACAGATAACTAAGAAGCTCTAAGTTGAGAATAAAGTATGACTATTACTATATTATATTTAATTGAATTAGTTATATAGAAAGCTTAATTATATATTTTCGAAATATTATATTATTAATATTTGGTTATTTTTACTTTATACCTGGAATAGTATCTTAGCTCTTTACCCTATATATAGATTTAGCTATGAATTTTACTTAATAATAGTATTTATGCTAATACTAGCTTATAACTAATTAAAATAGTAATGAAATTACTTATTGTTATAGATAATTATACCCCCGGTTCTAATATTTAACCCTATAATAATAGAAGACTTCGTAGTAATAGTTAAGAAGAGTTTTATTAAGACTAACTAGGGTTTAATATATATAGCTAAAAGTAACTATGAAAGTTATAGGGTTAAGAATATTTCTAAAATTCTTAAAAATAGAATAAAATAGAATATCTATTTTAAGATATAAGAACTAGGTGTTTTATAATCTATTACTCTTCTATAACCTTTATAATAGAACTAAAATCTCCTCAAAATCTATATAGCTACTTATAAAAGAATAACTATAAGATAAATATAAAAATATCCAGCTCTAATTATTATAAGTAAGGTTATTAGTATATTAGATTAGGTTTTAATTAAAGTATTCTAAATATTATAATTAAAAAGTAATTTATAGATATTTAAAAGAAAATCATCTAGTTATCCTATAAACTACTATACTAAGCTAATAATATTAGTAACTAGATATTAATTAGATAATACTTTGATATTAATATTTTACTATAATATTAGTTACTAGATATTTTAGAATATTATAATACTATAATTATAGGAGTTTTCAAAGCTATTTAGTTATACTAGAAATATCTATATCTATATAAGTTTTTCTTTTTAATATACTTGGTTGTATTGAAGGTCTTTTAACTATTTTAAGTTATATGCTTCTCGGGAACCCTGTAAAGGAAGCTATACCTGGTAGGTGGCTCTTGTTTTATATACTTTCTAGATAATACTAGGTTTAAGGAACTGTTTAAATAGAGAAAACCTCAGGCAGTAATGACATAGTTGGTTAATACGATATTTGATAAATAGGAAGGTATATTTAAAGGGAAGGTATAGGTTTACGGTTGTAGTTACTTATTATAAAATTATAGTTGCGTAATACTAATCCTAGCTAGCCGGCGGTACTTATTGCTAGCTATTAATAGTCGCTAGCTATTAATAGCAAATAGTAAGAACTAATAGCTAGTAGTAGTTACTATATAGTTTATATAATTGGAAAGTATATAGCTACTAGTTATACTTACCCGCTGCAAGATTCGAACCTACTACTCCTACTATAATAGTAAGAGCTAGCTAGATATTAAACTACTATATTAAAGAGGTCTATATAAGTATTATTAAGATAGTAGTTATATTTAATTAATATATTAAAATTGTTTACTAATAAGAGTAAGTTAAGTTCTACTATATTTATATAGAGATTATAAGTTAACTTATATTAGTAGCGGAGAACCTTTATATTAGTAATATAAAGTCTCGTCTCAGGGGTACGTAAAGCTTAGTCTATAATAGGTACATTAAAGTTGTAGATATTAAGGTTTTAATAAATACTATAATAAAACTTTTATAGTTAGTAATAATTGAATATCTTGAGATATTTAAATTATATATAGCTATAAGAGTATAAAGGTATGAGAATATAAGGTTATCGTAGAAGGAGTTATTAGTTATTTGTTATTAAAAATGTTAATATAAGGTAAATATACTAGCTACTATAGCCGCGAGGGGTTTAGCCCTAGATTAACTAAAAGCTAGCTATAGTAGTTAGTAGGAGAATAGGAGGGCTAAAGTTGTATTTGGGGTAAGAGGGCTAAAGTTATACTTTAGGGGGTAATATATCTACTAATAGTTGTAGTAGAGAGCGAGCTATTAGCCCCTCTTATATTATTAATATACTAAATATACTAAATATTATATTAGATATCCTTATAAATATCTATTTAAAATTCTATATTAACTTTAACAAATAAGTAGAACATAGTTTATGAATATTCTAGTAATATATAGATATATACCCTAATCCTATTTTAATCCCTACTAAAAAATAGTACAACTTAGGAAAAATGCAAAGTTATAGAAATACTAGTAAAAGAAAATACTTTAAAGTAAAAACATAACTATAATATAATAGTAAAAAAAATACATTATAGTATCCTGATATAAATACTACTAAAGACTTTATAAATAATGAAACTATACTATAATTAAAATTATAATACAGAAATATTAGATGAAGTAATAGCTTAATAATAGTTTTCTAATAGTAAAAAACTATATAAGCTATAAACTAAGTAACATAATAACCCTTAGAAGATATATTATAATAGGATTAGACTTGCGAATTATTATAAATATGTACTATAAGTAGGCTTATAGTAATCCTTAACATAAATAGGATGGTTTATTATATATAGATAAAAGAATGAACTTCTCTTTTCTTACCATTTCAGGACTTACTATTCAGATTATTTTAATTTTTAGAATATGGATTTATGAATATATTATTCTTTTTATGAAATATTCTTTAAATACTTTCTATCTATTTTTACCTTTTCTACGAAAATATATATATATATATATATATATATATATATATATATATAGTATATATAGCTAATATATTATATAGTATATATAAAGCTTTTTCTAGTATTTTAGTTAGGGGTAATTAGCTAGTTTGAGTTATTTAGGCTTTTTTGGCTATAGTTTACTTGAATAGTATTTAGAGGTAGATTATTCTACTTTTGGTCTTTATAGGGTAGGATAGGGAGATACTTCTATACTATTTTAATAGGAAATATAATATAATATAATATAATATAATATAACAAAAATATAATATATTATCCTATTCTTAAAATAAAATAAATAAATAACCTTAAGAATAATAAATTTTACTAAAGAAGTAGTTTATAGACTTATATAAGTAGCGAGAAGAATAAGTAATAGCTATATTTATACTCTTAGGTAAATAAATAGTCTAGAAACCTAGAAAACTAACTTAAGCTAATATTTATATAGTTTTATCTAATAATTCTTTTTGACTTTATATTACGATATTAGTTTTAATAAGTTATTTATAGATTAAATATATATTTAAGTAAGATATTTCTTTATTAAAATACTGTTTAAAATAGAACAGTAAGATAACTACTGAAGAAAAGCTAGAATAGATTAATAGAATTAATCGAGAAAGTAGATTTCACTAAGCTAATAAGTATAGTAGGATTAATATATTTATCTTAAGATATAAGGATAAATAAATAGATATTTTAGATATTTCTTAAAACAAAGTATACTTCTTAGAAAAGATATTATATAAGATAATTATATATAATATTATAGATACCTCTTCAAGGAAAATATAGTTTTTGGGGAAGATATACATAAAATAGTTATATATATAACGTTAAATACTTCTAAATATAAAGAAAGTGAATAATATTAGAGTTACTATAAACTAACTAATCTATAAAAGTTTTAAAAAGACTTATAGACAAAGTTATATAGAACTAGATTGAATATAATATAATAAAAATGAAAAAGAATGGAAGATTTATTTATTTAGTTACTATTCCTTTTAACAATAAATCATTAGAAGAAAATACATTTACTATTTATTATAACAATAATTTTATAAAGATAATATAAAATAGTTTAAGATAAAGATAATCTTTATATTCAGTTTAGTATAGAAGTTTCTTTCTTAGTCCTAATTACTACTCTATTTATAAGTTTTATATTTAAAGGTATTTAGTTATAAACTTTAGAAGTTTCTAAGGATTCAGGTAATATTTCTTTAGATTATTGTCTAAGGAGTAATTTTACTATCAATACTTCTTCGAACTATAAGCTAGAGCTTTGTTAAGAAATACTAATATATCTATGAATACTACTATACCTTTATTAATAAACTATATTTCAATTATAACCAATTATTTAATACTCGTAAAAATACTCTAAGCTTAATTTTCTATAATGACTATATCTCTTTAGCCTAAAAGAACTTTTAAGTTTATTAGTAATAATACTTCTAATTTCTTAAATAAATATAAATCTTTTACTAACACATGCTATTAAATGTAAACTTAATAGAATTGAAGAAATCTATATTTATTATACTTTATAGTTTAAAGAAACTATAATATTAATTGTAACTAGTAGAATAATCTAGATTAAAACTAAAGAGACTTTTGTTTAACTATATATAGATTTATAGATTTAATTACTAACTGGAACTTAAATAAAGAACTTAGAGTTTTTATATTAGAGGATTTTCTAAAAGATAATAACTTTAAAGAGATTATCTTTTGACTAATTATAATTAACAACTTCTAAGTTAATACTATAGCTAGAAGAAACCTTCAACTCTTTAATTAGGAGTTAATATATATTATTATATATAAAATACTTCTTAGAATACCAAAAAGAATAGCCTAGAATTTTAACTATAAATTTTATAAGTTTATTAATATTAACTAGAGAACTTTCGAAGCTATTCTTATATAGAAGTAAAGAAACTAAATTTTGATAAAATAGTTTCCGGGATAGCTAAAGGCTATAACTTCTAAAGTTTCGTTTCTGAAAAACATAGAAATAACTTTAACTAAACTAAAAATAACTTAAGTATGAAAGGAAATAAAAATAGTTCAAGAAGATATTATTATAAAAACTATAAACCTAGTAGATACTTTTAAAGGTTTTTAGGTTAATAATACTAGTTTGTCTATAGAAGATTAAATATCTATAATGTATAATATAATTAAGTAATAGAATAAAGTAATAGCTTATACTAATGTTTATACTATATTAATTAAACCTAGATTAATTTATTCTCCTTATATAACTAATTCGTAAACTTAATAAAAAAGTAATTTTAGGAGATTTATATATAGATTAAATAGGACTCATAGTAGCTAAACTCTTCTATTTATATAATCCTATCCCTAGTACTAGTGTTTATATAACTATAGTTATTGGTAATATAAATAACTAGGATACTATATAGTATTATATTATATATTAATTACCTACTAGATTTATAATATTTATTCTCATACTAAAAATACCTAGTATATTAGTTACTAAGAAATCAACGCGACTTTTATAAAAAGTATTAATAGGACTAAGAGATAAGAGAAGGAATAAAAGGATACTAAAATAATTTCTATATATATTAACTAGAAACTATGGGTTGTCTTAAGGGAAACTAAAGAAACTAAAGATTTTAGGTTATAACTCTTCCCCGGAATTTTAACGAATTCTTTAATATGATAAAAGATATTGAGTATTAATAAATAAAGTACATAGAAGGTTTACTAAATAATAATAATAATAATACTAAAAGTAAGTAGAAGAAGTTTATATAATATTATATTCGATAATATAACTATTATAAGTATAAATAGTAAGCTTAGAAAGAGTATAGTAATAGGAGGGGTAATTATGAAGGGGTTTAGAACTAATAATAGTAATAGTTAATATAATAATAAAAAGAACACGAAAAGAGAAACAGAAATAGAAGAATAATAAAATAATAGTATTATAATAAGTATAAAATAGGAAATTATATAATTCTAGATAAAAGAAGATAGGGCTAGATAAGGAAAAAAGAAAAAGGTTTTTTATAGATTAGTAGAAAGGGGAATATAGTATAGAATTACTTAGGGTAAATATAATACGGATTCCCTTACTAATAGGACTATCTAATATTAATAATACCTGAATTCTCTTATTAGTAGAACTATTTAATATTAGTAATATTTAGGGAAATATCTTAGATAGATTCTTCCAATTAGTTAAGTTAACTTAGGTAGCTAGAAACTACTAGTATATTATTAAATCTATTAATAATAACTTCTAGTATAGCTGGATAGCCTTCAAAAAGCCTATAATTGCGGCGTTATAATATTCTAAAGTATCTGGTAACTAGTATTATAGTAAGGTATTAATATTAAAGTATTATCTGATCAACACCTAGTCTCCGATATTATTAGCTTAGTATAGTAGTGTATAGGATAGATGGATAATTTTGTTTTAAATATTTATAAGTTATTCTTTAATTATAATACTCGAAATAATTCTATTAAAGTGTAGTCTAATATACTAATAGTTTTAGTTATAATAATTATAGCTAGATATCTCTATATTTATCTTATAGTTATTTCTTATAGGTAACTATATAGATTTCGAGGAGACTTTAGTTCTATTATAAAAGCTATAGAAAAGTAATGAATTATAGAATACTTAGCTCTTATATCTCGAAATAAGTACTTTATTTTATTCTATCTTTAAAAAGTTTAAAAGAATTCTTAACCGTATAACTTTAGTAGGTATTTTTAGGTATATATGTTAAGCTTTAATTTTAATAAAGCTTTCCCTATATAAACTATTACTATAAGGTTTTCTATTACTATAGGATTAAATATTAGAGCTAGGAATATAATTATCTATAATAATAGGTAATTATATTACTATTTTAACATTTTAACTAGTTATAAGCTAGTATTAGAACGAATGCTATTATCGGGTAAAATTTATAGTTAAATCTATATATAGGGTAAAGAGCTTAGATACTATTCTAGGTATAGAGTAGAAGTAACTAAGTATTATTATAGTAATAGGATAAAGGGGTAAGAGGGGGTATATTATAAACCTTAGCTTCAAAGTTTATATAGGAAATTACCTTTACAGCTTTATATAACTATTCTTTTTATAGCTTAGTAAAAGGTTTATATTTTAAATATAAGCTTTTTAAGTTTATCATAATTCTATTAATAAACTACTAAAGTATTTCTTATAGCTAGCTTTTAATATCTATATATATAATATATATAGTTATATGCTTTCTATATATTACTAAGATTTAATATTTAGTATATATTCCTAGCTATAAAGTAAGAGTATAGTAATTAGTAAGTAATCACTATTTTATAAATCTAGAGCTTTATATAGTTATATAATATAGTAATAATAAAAAGTATTACTAGAACTCTTTTATATTTATATAGATTTGGTTACTTTTGCTCTATACCTAGAATAGTATCTAAGCTCTTTACCTTATATATAGATTTATCTATAAATCTTACCTGATAATAGTATTCGTGTTAATACTAGCTTATAACTAGTTAAAACGGTAATGAAATTACCTATTATCGTGGATAATTATACCCCTAGTTCTAGTATTTAACCCTATAGCGGTAGAAGGGGGTATGAGGGCTGAAGTCGTACTTCAGGGGGCAACATGTCTACTAATAGTCGCAGTAGAGAGCGAGCTATCGGCCCCTCCTATATTTATATAGATAAGATAATATTAAATATATAATTATCCCTCCTAGATAAACTAATATTACTATAATATTCTAAGACATCTAGTAATTAGTATTAGGTAATATATTAATATTAGAATACTACCTAATTAATATTTAGTTTCCAATAATATTAGTTTAATATTATAATTTATAAGATAATTAGATAATTACTTATTAAATATCTATTTAGTTACTTTTACTCTATACCTAGAATAGTATCTAAGCTTTTTACCCTATATATAGATTCAACTCTACATTTTACTTAATAATAGTATTAATACTAATACTAGCTTCAAACTAGTTAAAATAGTAATAAANATAATACTATTCCTTTAGCTTCTATATCTACTAAGCCTAGTTAATTTAGTATAGAGAATAAGCCTAACTAACTTAATTCTAAATTTCCTCTAAATCTAGTTAAAGTTAAGTCTAGTAGAGTCCCTACTAAAGATATTAATTTACCTGTTCTTCTTAATAAAATTATAAATAGTAATAATGATTTAGTTCTTTATTCTATTAAAGAGCTAAGTAGTTATTCTATAACTTATCCCGATAGTTTTATAGAAAATAATAAGAATATTTCTAAAAGGTCTACTATTTCTATAGAGATTCCTTCTATAAGTTATAAATTAAGAAAAGACTATAAGAGTTATTTATTTGAAAAGAATATATTCCTTATAGTTAAAAACTATCCTTCTTTAGTTTCTATACTAACTTTCATTATTATAATTATAGTAATAACCTATTTATAGATAAGAATAGAAACTTTTATATAGTTTCCTATATTTTATCTATTAATACTTTTTTAGAACGAACTACTTTTTTAAATACTATAAGTTCTTAAGATAATAGGAACTAGATTTAACTTATAAATAAAAAGTTAAATCTGTTAAATCTATAGAAATATAGACTATTATTCTAATACCTAGTATTTCTTCTATTAAGAAAAATAATATTAATATACTAAGGGGTAGATAGGTCTATAAAATTAAGCCTAATAATTAGGATCCTGAATATCCTATATATAAAATAAAATAGGTTACTTAAGGTTTTAACTAGTACTTTAGTATTGATTATTTAGAGACTTTTAATATAACCTATAAACCTAAAAGTTATAGATATTTACTTATTATATCTAGTTACTATAACTGGACTTTAATTTAGTATAATATTACTACAGCTTTCATTCATACTAAAATTAAAAAAAATCTATATTAGGTTATTTACTAGTTATATCTATAGTAAAGATTCAAAAAGTTTAATTTTTAACGAAAACTATAAGAATCAGCCTTTTATTTATTTACTTAATAAAGCTTTATATAGGTTAAAACAAAGCTCTAAATTATAATATTAACACCTTCAATCAATTTTATATAAAATTAGTTTTAAAATATTTCTTTATAATAAAAGAAGTTTTATTCTTAATATTACTCTTAAAAGAAAGAAATACTTAGCTATTTTAGCATATCATATTAATGATATACTATTAGGAGCTAATAATTCTACAACTTTAGCGTATATTTATGAAAACCTTAAAAAAGATATAAAGATTCAAGATCTAGGAGAACTAACTACTTTTTTAAGTAATAACTTAGTTATTAACCAAAAAGATCGAGTATTAGAAATAAATCAGTTTAAATATACTAATAAAATTCTTATAAAGTTTAATAAAAAGGAAATTCATAGATTTAATATTCTTATAGGTAATAAATCTAGATTCGTTAAGAATAAAAATATAGCTTCAAAAGAAGAGATTTGAGAATTTCAAAAAGAAATCAGAGCTCTATTATATTTAGCCTTAAAAGCTAAGCTCAATATAGCTTTAGCTATTATAACTATATTTAGATTTTCTTCTAATCCTTCTAAAGAATATTTTATTACCCTTAATAGGATATAGGGTTACTTAAAAAAGAACCCTAACTATAAGTTAATTTATAACTATAATAATATTAATATCTTTAATTTATATAGGTTTATAGACTTAGATTAGGTAAGAAACCTAAATAATAAGAAATCTACTTCAGCTTATATATTTTACCTTAATTTTCATAATATTATAAGTTATAGTTCTATAAAGTAAAAACCAGTAGCTTTATCTATTTATAAAGCTAAATATATAGTTCTAGTAGAGGTTACTAAAGAGGCTATTAATTTATATAATAATTATAGCTTGATTATTACTACTTTAGGATTCAAGGTTTTAAATAAACTTATTATCTTTATAGATAATCAATCAGCTAAAGAGCTTACTAAAAACACTAAATTCCATAAAAAAGCTAAATATATTAATATTCGTTATCATTTTATATAAGATTTTATTCGTAATAAGAAGATTCATCTCTATTTTATAAATACGAATAATAATATTACTGATTTTTTAACTAAGCCCTTAGGGCGAGTTAAATTTAATTATATTATTAGGAAGATTTTAAAGAATAAATTTCAGAATATTCTTCCCTCTTATAAAAGAAATAAGTTAAATCAACTATTTTCTAAAGATTAATCTTTTCCTTCAAACTTCTTTAAAAGTTTTAGGTTTTTTAGATTTTTCTTTATTTTGATCTTTTCCTTTAAACTTCTTCGAAAGTTTTAGGTTTTCCAGATTAATTTTTCTCTAGCTTTTTCCTATATAGTTTCTAGAGTTTTTATTATTTTTAACTTTTCAAAGTTATTAAAAGATAATATCTTTTATATATCTTATAGGGGGATATTAGAGTTATAGCTAAACTTATTACTCTATTTAGAGTTATAGTTAAAATCTATATTAACTCTATATTCTATCTCTCTATATAAAAGGTATTAAAAGGCTCAAGTAGTCTCTAGTGCTCCTATAACCCTATATTTTTTATATATTCTAGAAAACTAGTTTATAGAGTTTAGGTTTTATAACTTATATTAATTATATTGTAAATTAGTTAAACTTTAATATTAGAATATTCGATACTTAAGGTTTTAGTAGCCCGTGCGTCCCGGAGCCTTGAATGTTCCGTATAATATAAAGTTAACTTTTCTAAAGATAAACTCTATTTTAGTTATATAGATAGCGAAGTTCCCTACTTCTATAGAATCCGAACTTCTTATTATTATCACTATTTCTACTAATACTAGTACTATTTTCAGATACTACTTTGAACTCCTTATTCTTCCATAGTCAATAGTTATATTATTCCCTGAGACCTTTACTAGTACTTAGTATTAGTTTAATAGGTTTATGTAATACTAATTATATAGTTGAGGTAGTTGATTTCCTTTAAAATATATAGTATTTAAGGATTTACTAGTTATATTAAATATTAATAGCTATAATTTTAGAGTAGTTGTTTTTTTATAGTTAAGATAAGTAGTTTAGTTTAGTATTTTATTAGTAGTTTTATTTTTATAATTATTAAAAAGAGATAAGGTTTATTACTAGAGTAGTATAGAAAGTAATATTAGAGAGGTATAACTTAACCTTTTAATTTTCTATAGTTTAAATAAAGATTTTGGTATTTCTATAGTTTTTAATTAGTATAAGTTTTGTATTATATTAAATATAAGTTTTTATTAGAGCTTTTTGAAGGGTTATAAAGTATTTGATATTTTGGATGATATGAATTAAAGTACTTGAATTAAGGATGAATAAGCTTCAGAAAAAGTATTATTAAAGTTCTTCTTTATAGTAGGTTTATTATATAGTATTATAGCTGATTTGGTTAGAAGGTTAGTTATATAGTTATTATTATTTAAGGTTTTGAATTTTCTTTAAGAAGTCTAAATTAGAAGTAAATAACTATTTAATTTTTTCTTTAGTTAAAGTATTTAGTACTTAGCTTTTATAACTTAACTAAAAGTATATATAATAACAATATATTAATAAGTAGTTTAAGTTATATTTTAGAAAATATAGGGGTTTATTTAAGCTCTATAACTATGTTTTGTTATTTTAAGTATTTAAAGTAGTTATAGGAGCTTTAATTAAGATATTAAAAGTACTATAGTTTATTTTACTACATTAGAGAGATTTAGGGAAGTATTATATAGTTTCTATAATAACTAAGATAATTTTATCTAGAGGTATTAAGTCTAATAGCTATAAATTATAAGTATATAGTTTTATGTATAGGTTTTAATAAACAAGTAAACTAGTGAAATTATAAGATTATGAATTAATAGTATTCTAGTAATAGATAAAGTATAGTTAACTACTCAAGTTTTATATGTAGTATTTTACTATTTCTAAAATTATATTTTAGTTATTATTTTTATAGTCAAGTATTTAAGTCTCAAGGATTAAAGTATTTTATAGTATGTTATAATAGTATTTTAGAAGTATAGATTTTTTATAATACTAAAATAATTATAGAGATTTATAATTTATATTATTATATCTTCTTCTTTATAGTAATATTAGTACTATAGTATTTTACTTATATATTTAAAGATCTAATTTATTAGGTAGGTTTAGTTTAAATATTTATATTAGCAGTTTTAAGTTTGTAAGGTATAGAGACTATAGAGAATTATATAAGCTTTTAAACCTTTCTCTATGAAGTTTATAATATCCCTCGTATAAATTTCTTTAGTAGTATTAGTTAGGAGTTATTAATTTTCTTTATAGTTAATTTTACTAAGAATTAAACTTTTAAGAATAGTTAATTTAGATGTTTTATAGGTTTATTAGTACTATTTAGTTTTTGAAAAGTTATTTAAAAGTAGTTTTTAAAGAGGTTCTAAAAAGAAGTTATAGTAAATTTTTATTTTAGAGTTAAGGTATTCCCATAAATTATAGGTTTTAGTTTTTACTTAAAAAGTATTATATTAAATAAGTTACTAATTAGTTCTTTTAAGAACTAAAAGAAAAGTATTTAGTTACTTTTGCTCTATACCTAGAATAGTATCTCAGCTCTTTACCCCATATATAGATTTATCTATAGGTTTTACCTAGTAATAGCATTTATACTAATACTAGCTTATAACTAGTTAAAATAATAATGAAATTACCTATTATTATAGATAATTATACCCCTAGTTCTAATATTTAACCCTATAGCAATAAAAGACCTCGTAATAATAGTTAGGGAGAGCTTTATCGAAACTAAGGCTTAATATATAAAACTAAAAGTAACTACTAAGGTTGTAGGGTTAAGAACTTTTTTAAACCTTTTAAAGATAGAATAAAATAAAGTACTTATAAAAGCTAGGTATTCCTCTTCTATATTTATACTTTTATAATAGAACTAAAATCTCCTTGAAATCTATATAGCTACTTATAAAAAAAGAACTATAGAATAGGTATAGAAATATCTAGCTATAACTATTATAACTAAAGTTATTACTTTATTAAAATAAGTCTTAATAAAATTATCTTAAATACTATAATTAATAAGTAGCTTATAGATATTTAAAAGCAGAGGCTGGTGAACTTATAATTTACTATACTAAGCTAATAATATTAGGGACTAAGTATTAATTAAGTAATACCCTAATATTAATATAATACTATAATACTAGTTACTAGATACTTTAAAGTATTATAATAATATAATTATAGAAATTTTAAAAACTATCTAGCTATTCTAGAAATATCTATATCTATATAAATATTATTTATAAATTAGCTATACTCGATATATTAAAATTATTTACTAATAAGAATAAGCTAAGTTTTACTATACTTATATAGAGATTATAAATTAGCTTATATTAATAGTAGAGAACCTTTATATTAGTAGTATAAAATCTTGTCTCGGGGATAGGTAAGGTTTAGTCTATAATAGGGATATTAAAGTTACGGATATTAAAGTTATGATTCGAATAGGGTACTTGTAGTTAGTAGTAATTAAATATCTCGAGATATTCAAATTATATATAGCCGTGAAAACGTGAAAGTGTAAAGGCGTAAGGTTATCGCGGAAAGAGTTATTAGTTATTTGTTATCTACGAAAAAGTTAATACGGGGTAGGTATACTAGTTATAGCCGCGAGGGGTTTAGCCCCGGATTAACTAGGGGCTAGCTATAATAGTTAGTAGGGGGTAGGAAAGCTGAAGTTATACTTCAGGGGGTAATATATCTACTGAAAGTCGTAGTAGAGAGCAAGCTATCGGCTCCTCCTAAGAGAAAAGTATTTTTAATAAATATTTTAATATTTAAAGTATATAGACTTAGTAGAATATATATTTTTAGCCTATTATTCGAGATAGATAAATTTAGTATAATATATATTTTTAGCCTAGTAGCTCTTTAGTATTATAAGACTCTTAATTATTATATATAATTAAAGGGTAAAATCTAGTATATATTATATATAACTAAACGTGGCTAAGTATATTACGTGAGGTTCTATTTTAAGTAGTTTAAATAAAGCGAGGTTCATAGAGACGGCGCTATAGCTAAGGCTTCTTCCGGCGAAAACTCTGCTGCTCGAGCGCGTTATTCCTGATAATAGTTACCTCCTATTATATTAACTATTTTATTAAACTCTTTATTTAAGCTTGAATTAGTAACTAAGTTAGTTTCGAATAGTTCTATTTTAATTATTTACTTTTATAACTAATAAGAAACTTTATTAGAATTAAACTATTTAAAATTATCTTACAGAGAAGTTAAATCTCTATTAGGAAAAAGTATTTTATAAAAAGATATATTATAAAATATTATAATTTTATTTTAGAATAGATTCTATACTTAATATTAGCTAGTTAAAATATATTGAACCAAAAAGCTAATGAAAATATACCCCTTAAAGTAAACTAGTTAGTTATATTTTAATTTGTCATCTATAGTTAAAATATTTATAGTTATAAATATAGAGATAAGTCAAGTCTAATTTTATAATATTATCTTTTTAAGTAGTTTTATAAAGCTTTTAGTATAGTATTCACTAGCTTAAAAAGTCTATCAATATTTTGTTATAAAGAAATACTATAATTTGAAGGATTTCAAGCTAGAGATTATAAAATAATTCATTGTTTTATTTTATGGTTCTCATATAAGCTTTAATAATTACTTTAATATATCCAATATTTCTATTTTAGTTTTAGGTATATAGAATAGATAGTTTAAAGTATATACTTTGAGACATAAAGTCTAATTTTATCTTCTTATATTTAGAAACCTTATTATTGGATTTTAAAACCTTAATGTTAATACTATACTAGTATTTAAAAAGTATAATAAAACTCTCGAATATTTTAGTTATTATAATTCTAGTATAGTTAATAAGATAGAAGTCTTAAGAGTAATTAGTAGTTTTATCTATAGATTGTAGAGTAGAAATATAATTATTATAGTTTTAGTAATAGGAGTAGAAGTTTAAGGTAATATATTCCCTAGAAGTAATATATAAAGTATTCTTATATTTTATATAATAAATCTTTTACTTAACTTTACTAATATTATATATTTTATATATCCCCTAAATAAGCTAGTAATTATTATGTTTTAAGTAATTATTAGTAATCTTAATACTTCGTATAATTAAAACTAAGTAGTTTAAAAGCTCTTTACTAGAATACTTTAAATATTAATACCAGAGTTATTTATTACTCTTAGGAGTTTTCGAATAGTATTTATAGTATACTACTAATACTAGTAATATCTAGGAGAAAGCTTATACTCCTTAACTATATAGCTAAAATACTTAATTTCTTATAAAGTATATAATACTTAAGGATTTACTTATTATATTAAATACTAATACCTATAGTTTTAGAATAATCACTTTTCTATAGTTAAATTAAGTAATCTAGCCTGGTATTCCATTAATAGCTTTATTTCTATAATCATTCAAAAGAGACAAAGTTTATAGCTAAAGTAGTATAGAAAATGATATTATAGAAATATAACTTAACTTTTTTATTTTCTATAATCTAAAAATATCTTAGTATCTCTATAGCTTTTAATTAGTATAGGCTTTATATTATACTAAATATAGCTTTTATAAAAGCTTCTTAAAAAGTTATAAAATATTCTATAACTCGGAAAATATAACCTAAAATACCTAAATTAAGGATAAAAGAGTTTTAGAGAAGATACTATTAAAGTCCCTCTTTGTAGTATACTTACTATATAGTATTATAGTTAATTTAACTAGTAAGCTAGTTATATAGTTACTATTATTTAAAATTCTAAACTTTTCTTAAGAAATCTAGATCTAAAGTAAATAATTACTTAATTTTCTTTGTAGTTAAAATGTTTAGTACTTAGCCTAAATAAGCTAACTAAAAATAGATATAATAATAGTATACTAATAAATAGCTTAAGCTATATTTTAGAAAGTGTAGGGGCTTATCTAAGCTTTAGAGCTATTTTTTGTTACTTCGAGTGTTTAAAGTAATAATAGGGGTCTCTATTAATATATTAAAAGTACTATAGTTTATTTTATTATACTAGAAAGTCTCGGGGAAATACTATATAACCTTTATAATAACTAAGATAACTTTATCTAGGGGTATAAAATCTAAATAGCTATAAACTAAAAATATATAGATTTATATATAGGATTGAATTAGGGAGTAAGTTAGTAAAACTATAAAATTATAAATTTATAATATTTTAGTAATAGAGGGAATATAGTTAACTAGTTANTATTTAAAATATATAGATTTAGTATAATATATATTTTTAGCCTAGTAGCTTTTTAGTATTATAAGACTCTTAATTATTATATATAATTAGGGGGTAAAATCTAGTATATATTATATATAACTAAATATAGCTAAGTATACTATATAAGGCTTTATTTCGTATAGTTTAAGTAAGGCGAGGTTTAGTAGAGATAGTACTACGGCCAAGGTTTCTTCTAGCGAAAACTTTACTACTCGAGCGCGTTATTCCTAACACTAGTACTTCCCTAGTATATCTTTCTTATAAAAGTATTAATAGTATAGCTATATAAGTATCGTATACGTATCGAAATCATCGCCTCTGCTATACTAAGGCCATACTAGTACTTCTCTTATATACCTCTTTTATAATAGTATTAATAGTATAGCTATATAGTTATTACATCTATCGAAATCGTTACTTCTACTATACTAAAGTATACTAGTACCCTCCTAGTATACTTCTCTGGTAATAGCCTTAATAGTATAGCTTTATAAGTATCGCATATATCGAGATCGTTACTTCTACTATATAGGGGTTCTCTATATAATTTACTAGTTAGAACTCCTAAGATTAAATAGAGATTTGAATATATTAGGGATAGATTACGGTATCTAAGTAATAGATCTATATAGGGGGTAGATATAAATATAAAGTTATTATTACATTCGAATCTAACTCTTTAACCTGAGATCCTAGCTATTATAGCTTAAATACTCCTTTTTATAGATAACTAAGTAGTAGCCCTACTAGGGGCTACTAGTACGCCCTAATACTAAAAAACTAAAGGGGAATTAAAATCCCTAAGATTTTATAATTTATTTAGATTATATTTACCTAGAGTTTAATATTTAGTTTTAAGCTATTATTTAGTTATAGTCTTTTTACTAGAAAAATATTAAGAAGCTTATTATCTTTTTCTATAATTTGAGAAAGTTCTTATAAATACTAGGGGTTATAACTAGTATAATACAGTTTAGACTTTTCTATTAAAGATTATACTAATCCGCTACTTAAGAAAACTCTTTTTTATAATTAAACTTCTTACTATTTATAGTTAATAATTCTTAAAAGTATAGGATATTACTTAGAAAATAGAGTATATAGAAATAGTATTAACTTAATAGGTTTTAGTTATTTATTTCTTTATATTAAAGGATTAAGATGGAGATATAATAATACTTAAAATTATATATAGGTAGTATTACTACTACAGGTTTTTTAGTTTTACTAGTTCTACTAAAACAGCTCCCCTATTATAGAGAGATATATAGAAATATTATAATTACTATAAGAAAACTAAATCACTAGGAACTATATTAATATTAGTACAATAAAGAAAAAAGAGAAAAAACTGAAGATTATTAAAGTAAAACTCTAGAAACTAAAGGATTTAGAGGATAATACTAGTTTTTCCTCCTAATAAAGACAAAAATAAAAGAAAAGAGTAATTCTAATATAAAGTTATATAATAGATTTTATAAAAATAGAAGTTTAAGAATAGAAGAAACAGTAGAAATAAGAAAATAATAGGTAACTAGCTATTATCTAGATAAGAATAAATAGAAGTTATACTATTAATATTTTAGTAGATATTAGTTGTAATATTATTGCTATTATTAATATATCTTTTATAAAGAAATTATATTTATTATTTCTTAATATAATAAAGAAGAAGATAGAGAATTATATAGAAGAAAGATTATTGTTTAGTGGTATTTTAGGGGTTATTAAGTTATTTTTAGAAGTAAGAAAATATACATAAGAAATCTATATTTATATTATAGAAGAACTATTATTAAAGTTACATTTTAGGTAATTTTAGATAAAAGATAATTATATTGTATATAATACTAGTATTTAGTAAATAAAGTATAGTAAAGGAAGAATTATAATATACCTAGAATATTAAAAAGAATTCACTAAGATTTAGGAAATTTAGTTAGTATACTTTTTAAATACAAATTCTGTTTTAATTATATATAAGAGAATTACTAAGATATAAAAGCTAATACTAGGGGTTTACTAAGTAATATATATTAGTTTTAAGGATATTAAGAAAGTTTTAATATTTAAGGTTTTAGTTAATTTAAAGAAATATATCCTAGTAAACTTAATTAAAGAATTCCTAGACTAATTTAATTTAGAGAAAGCCTACTAAGTAGTTATTAATAGGGGCTTATTAGATTAAATATTTCAATTAATACTAGATAAGGATAAGAATAATATTCGTCTATTTTAAACTTTTTTCTATAATATATTATAGTAAGAATTATGAGTACTTGAAAAAATATTAGAGAATTTCTTAGATATAGGGTTTATTAAAACTAATAGATTAGTTATTAAAGTATTTATTTTTTTTATTAAGAAGTTTAGTAGAAGTATTAGGTTTTATATAGATTATAAAGTTTTAAATATAATTATAAAAAAGGATAAATATTTTTTATTTCTTATATTAGAGATCTTCTAGAGGGTTACTAATATTTATTAGTCTATAAAGTTTAATATTGCTATAGTCTTCTATAAAATATAGATTAAAGATAAAGATTAGAAGAGAACAGTATTTTATATTTGGTATAGTTTGTTTGAGTAGATTATTTAATTATTTAGGTTTATTGAAGTTTTGAAAATATCTTAGTAATATATTAATAAGATATTATATAAGTTTCTAAATAGTTTTATTATAGTATATAGTAATAATATCCTAATCTATACTACTAAGTTAAAGAAAGATTATAAGGTTTAGATAGAAAACGTTTTCTATAACTTCACTAATACTAAGTTACTATTAGTTCTAAAAAGTATAAGTTTTTAGTAATATTAGTAAAGTATATAATATTTATTCTAATAGTAAAAAAAGTATTTTCATAATCTTTTTAAGTTAATTATAATTAAAGACTAGTTCTCCCCTAAGTTTATAAAAAGAATTTAGAATTTCTTAGGTTTTTATAATTATTATAAATACTTTACTTGTAGTTATAGTAGTTATATTAAAAGTCTTTATTCTATTTAAATTTATATGCCTCTCGGGAACTCTATAAAGGAAACTCTACCTAATAGTCGGCTTTTACCTTATATACCTACTAGATACTAGTAGTTCTGAGGAACCGTTTAAACAGAGGAAATCTCAGGTAGTAATAACACGGTTAGCTAATATAATATCTAATAACTAGGGATGTATATTTATTATGAAGGGAAAATATAGGCCTATCTATTATTGTTACTTATAACAGGATTATAGTTACGTAATACTAAATACTAATTAGCTAGTAATACTTATCACTAGCTATTAATAGCTAGTAATAAGACTTAATACCTAGTAGTAGTTACTATATAGTTTATATAATCAGAAAGCATATAACTACTAATCACGCTTACTTACTATAGGATTCGAACTTATTACTTTTATTATAAAACAGTAAAGGCTAGCTAGATGTTAAACTACTATGTTAAGCGGGTATTTTTAGTTATAGTAAGATAATAGAGTTATTAATTTAACTAATTCAGAAAGATTATCTTTTCTAGTAAAGAGTAGAGTAAGAAGTTGTTTTTACTGAGCTTAAATATTCTTTTATTAAAGAATAAATATCTTATATATTTAACCCTAAAGTTATTATTATCTTAAAAACTGCTAATTCTAGGCCTATACTAAGAAGAGGTTTTATTTAAGGAAATAGTAAAGATATAGTTTATATAGTAGTTTTCTATTCCTAATACTTATTTCTTAGAGAATATAATTACTTAATTTATAGTAAAGAGTTATTAGTAGTATTAATATACTTATAAGTTTAGAAAATCAAGTTTATAGTTACTAGAAAATTTAGGGTTTTCTTTTGAATTATAAAACCCTAGAGAGTTTTATAAAGAAATAATAGTTTACTAAGAAATAGAACTAGTAAATAGAAGAGTTATTTAATTTCTATATTAAATATTATTTAGAAATTGAAATAGTAATTTTAGATGTTTTATTAAAATATATATAAGATATGTTTATAGGATAGGATAATAAGAAGTCATAAGGGTAAGTCATCTAAGTTATTTCTAATAATATATAATCCAATACTTTTTAAAGAAAAAAAGATTAAATTAGACTTGCTTAACGTAGTAGTTTAACATCTAGCTAGCTTTTACTATTTTATAGTAAGAGTAGTAGGTTCGAATCTTGTAGCGGGTAAGCGTGACTAGTAGCTATATATTGTCTAGTTATATAAACTATATAGTAACTACTACTAGCTATTAGTTCTTACTATTTACTATTAATAGCTAATAACTATTAAGAGCTAGTAATAAGTATTACTAGCTAGCTAGTATTAGTATTATATAACTATAATCTTTAAAGAGTAATTATAATAGATATAAGCCTATACTTTCCCTTTATAATATACTTTCCGTATTTGTTACCTATCGTATTAACTAACTGCGTTATTACTACTTAAGGTTTCCTCTATTTAAATAGTTCTTCAGAATTAGTAATATCTATTAGGTAAATAAAGCAAAAGCCGACTAATAGGTATAGCTTCTTTTAAAAGGTTCCCGAGAAGTATATAACCTTAAATAGATCAAAGACTTTCAATATAACTACTAAGATTAAATTAGAAGAATTACTAGTTTTTAATCAGAAACTTAATTTTAAGGAGTTTTAGATTTATATAGTAAAAATGATATAATATCTTAAAAAACTAAAATAGCTATCTAGTAAAGAAAGTATAGTTTTATTTCTAACCTTTATCTAAAAGTTTAGATTTCTGAATGTTAATTAAATAGTGTTAAACATTTAATATTTTAAAGAAAAATAGAGAAATCTCGAGATAATAGTAAAAAGAGTTTTTATAATGAAATAAACATAAAGTTAATTGAAGAATCATATTATTCTATTGTTAGTAGTCATTTAAGGAGGAATAATATATTTAAAACTATAAATAAGAAATCTTTCTAGTTAAATTAGTTATAGGAAATAAAGAGATTTATATAGAATTATAATATTTACAGTCGTATATATATCTAGAAATAAATAAAAAGAGGTTTCTTAAAGTTCTTCCTAGTATTCAACTAGTCATATTTTGATTTATTAATAGACTTTATTACCAATCTCTTATTAATTAGACACAAAAGTAATTAGTATTTCTAAATTATTATTAATAAGCTAAATAAGTTAATGATATTTAAAGAAATAGATACTATAGAATTTAAAATATTTATTTAGTAGTTTTTAAATTACTATTATAGGTTTATAGGATATTATAATTTATAATAGCAATTAAAATTCAAACTAAGTAAATAGGTTTTAGTAAGTTTTATTATTAAATAGGAACAGTATAATTATTTAGTACTAGTTATTATTCTTAAACTAATAAGGGGATAGAATATTCGAGTTAGCAGATTTAAGTTATATTATAAAAATATATATATATTAGTCTTAGGATAACTAGGGGGATTTATTATTTATTATATAGTTTATTTTATAGAATAGGTATAACCCTAGTATTAAAGTTATACTATTCTTTATAGAATATAGTTAATATATTAATTTTATATTTATTATTAAGGATATAGGAAAAGTAGTATTTAAAGGAGAAATTAGTATTTAGCTACTAGTTAATAGGATAAAAGATATTATAGAATTTATTTAACTTAAGATTATAGTAGCTTAATAGTAAAGTAAAGTTTTAGCTAATTAGTACTAGTATTTTCAAAATGAGTATTAAATAAATAATACAATATAGCTAAGTATTTTTAACTATAAATTACTATAGTTAAGCAAGAAGCTAGACTATTTATATTATAAATATAAAGTTATAAAAATTATTATACTATCTGGTATGAAGTTAAATATATCTAGGATAGTTGATTTTAAGTTTCATATTAATCTCTTCTAGAAAGTAACTAATAATTCCCTATTTAGGCAAAAAGCTATTAATCTTTAGCTATGATTTATAATTAACAATAATATTAAAATAGAATAGGAAATTAAAGATATTTCCGTAGTATGATATTACTAGGTAAGTAAAAAGTAGTAATAGTAAGTTTTTATTAAATAGAAAAGATCTATAGATATTCTATAAGAAATAATAGATATAATATAAGAGATAGAAATATTAGATTAGTTTTAGATATATTTTAGACTAATTAATAAGTATAATAGAAGCTTTACAAAAGTAGGCTTAATATATTACTAGTAAAAAAGGGGGTAAAACTATAAGTTATACTTAACTAGTTAATTCTCGTTTTACTTAACTCTAAATATATATACTTAAGAAATCAAGTATGAGTGAATTACTAGTAAGCCTCTAGTATTACTTTTAAGTAGACTTTTTACGCTTTTCGCGAGGATTTCTCTTGATTCTTTAGTTCTAAATAAATAGTATTTACACTCTTTTTAGCTCAATTATAGCTTAAGCCTAGCCTTTCGTAATAATAACTAAAGTCCTAGTGATAGAATTAGAAGTATTTCTATTTTTTGAAGAAAGCTGATTTAGATTCTTTCTATTATTGAAACTATAACTTAAATTAAATTAGCTTCTTCATGTTACTTATTTTCTTACTTTTTAAATAAAGAGTTAAACTAAATACTCAAGTCTTAAGCTTAAATACTTACTTGATTATTATCTAAAATCTAAATAGCTTTAAAATACTTTTTAAATACTTTATAAGTCTTATTCAAAACCAGAATATACAATGTTCTAAAATTAGTTTCATATTAATAATAATAGTTAAAAGTAGAATGTTTTCCACTTAATCCTATAGTATACAAATATTATTTTTAAGATAAAAGAATACTAAAAACATAAATAGTATAAAGAATAGTTTAAATAAATTAGATATTGCTGATTATCTTTATATAGAAAAGATAAATTTTATATTCTTCTATAATTTTATTGAAATTACTTTTCTTAAAGAAAGTAAACTTAATCAGAACATTCTTAGAAATAGTAAATTTCTCATCTAGCGTAATAAGTTAATACCTTATATCCTCAAGCCAATATCTAGAGTTACTAATTTTAGAAAACAATTCCTAATTTCTAATCTAAGTAAACTTTTAGTAAACTCAGTTATAATCTTAGTATATTATTTAGGACATTTAACTAAGTTATTAATGTTATTCTCTTTACTTTCATCTTTATCTATAGTAAATTCAAACTTTTCTTCTTTATTTTCAACTATAAAGTTACTAATTAAGCTATTATTATTATCTTTGGAAAAAGATTTAGTAATAGAAAGGTTTTGAAGATAATTAGAAAAGTATTTAGAACTAATAAAAATAGTAGATTTCTTTGAAATAGTAGCTAATCTCATGATAATATTACTTAGTTTGAATATATTATTAGCTTTGAATAATCAAGGTAATAATAAATATTCTTATAAACTAAAGAGTTTAGCAAAATGAAAATGAATACAAAACTTAAATTGAAATATTTCAGCTTTACATTACTATTTAATACTTAAACTAGTAAACAAATAAACTTTCTTAGTATTAGCAATCTAGTTTTAAATCTTCATAATAGACTAATTATAAGTGTCATTACTAAAAAGAACAGAAGTATCAATACTAAGGAATAAGAAGGGAAACTAATGACTGTTAATATATTTATAAAATATAAATAGAAACACCAAATACTATACGAAATAAACTTCTTCAGAAAAACAAAGAAGAATATCTAAAATACTAGAATTACTATTATTGATAATTAAATAAGATCAAAGATAGTTAATATAAATTCGAATTCTATTTTTCTATTACCTGTTAGATTAGAATCAAGAAAGATATATTTGAATTTAGAATAAACATAAGTAAAAGCTAGTATAGGTTTATTTAAAACATAAGTTAGATTAAGATATATTAAGACATTAGTAGCAATATTATAAGAATCCTTAACCTTAGTAGTTTCTTTTCTACGCTTAATAGGTTTATCTTATGGTTAGAATATTAGTAAAAGCTAATATATATGATTACACTGAAAATTAAGATATAGAATCTAGATTAACATTATATACTACCCATTAATATAAGAAAGTGATTATTAAAGAAATTTATATCTATAGAAAAAGAAACTAGTAAGTAAAGAAATAATAAACAAAATACTTATAACATATAGAAAATCGGATAACTGTTATTTTAGGAAACATCGACTAATTACGCCTATTAATATATAGTAAAAATAGTTAAATATATGATAGATTATGATAACTTAATAGATTTCTTTTATTTAAATACTTAGAAACCTATTTAAAAAAGTATTTACCCTATTTCCTTTATAATAGTATATTATATCAAAAGATATACGAATATCTCTAGTAATTTCACTACTAGGGGAATATATAAGAATAAGTATAGTACTGAATCTACTATATAGTAATACTACTTTATATGAAGTTTTATTTAGTTATTTTTGCTCTATACCTGGAATAGTATCTAAGCTTTTTACCTTATATATAGATTTATCTATAAATTTTACCTAGTAATAGTATTTATACTAATACTAGCNAGTTAAAATAGTAATGAAATCACTTATTATTATAGATAATCTTACCCTATTTGTATTATATAACCCTATAATAATAGAGGACCTCGTAGTAATAATCTATACAGAGAGAGCTTTATCGAGACTAAAGCTTAATATATATAGCTAAAAACAACTATTAAAATTATAAGATTAAGAACTTTTTTGAATTGTTTAGAAATAGAATAAAACAGGATACCTACTTTGAAATATAAAAACTAAGTATTCTATGATCTATTACTTTTCTGTAATTCTTATAATAGAATTAGAATATCCTTGAAATCTATATAGCTACTTATAAAAAGATAACTATAAAATAAATATAGAGATATCTAGCTATAACTATTGAAATTAAAACTATTAGTATATTAAACTAAACTTTAATGAGATTATTTCAAATACTACGATTAATAAGTAATTGATAGATATTTAGAAAAGAATTATCTAGCTATCTTATAAGTTACTATACTGAGCTAATAATATTAGAAACTAGGTATTAATTAGATAATACCCCAGTATTAATACTTTATTTATAATATTAATTACTAGATACTTAGAAGTATTCTAATACTATAAGTATAGGGGTTTTAAAAGTTATGTAACTATACTAGAAATATCTATATCTATATAAATATTATTCGTATATTAGCTTTACTTAATATATTAGAGTTATTTGGTAATAGGAGTAAGTTAAGTTTCTTATAAGGGTATTACCTAAAAGCCTAGTAAAGGAAGGAGTATTTAGTAAAAGGTAGGTCTCTATAGGTTATAAGACTTTAACTTAGTAGGCTAACTAGTAGTAGCTATAAAGACTTTTTATCCTATAGTAGCCTGAAATTACTATATTATATAATCTATATCTATTTTTAGCTATCCTAGTTCTCTATATAGGCTATAAAGTATATCTTTATTACTATCCCCTCTTCTATAGGCTTTAGGCTCTAAGGCTTGTAAATATTATATAGCTACTTATATTCGCTAGCTGTTTGCTAATTATTTAACGATTAATAATAAAAGGATTCTTCTTATACGTATATTAACGTATAGGGGTTGTTTATCTTATATATATATTAATATATAAGGGTTATCTTGTCTATATATTAATATATAAGGGTTTTTATCCTATACGTATATTGACGCATAAAGCTCCTATTGCTGTATTAAGCTAATAGTATTTCCTGTGTAGTATATTAACCCTACGAGGTCTCCTACCTATTAGCGAGGCTTTAGTATATTAACTAGGATTTTTAGGGTAAATCCTAAAGTGTTTAACCCTTTTAGTATATTAACTAGATCTTTCAAAAGCTTAACCTAAGGTGTCTAACCTTTTCCTATATATAGTAACGCTTTTTATATAGCTTCCTATTACTAATCAGGTATATAGGGCTTCTCGTAGTTAATCAGGCCCCCGAGGCATTAGTATATATTTACTAGTAGGCTTTTCTAGGTTTTCTTATTTAGCCCTAAGCTCTATATAGTTCTAGGGACCTCTTAAACCTTTAGTAAAGTACTCGTAGTAAACCCTTATAGGGTATTTTTACTACACTATATAGCCTTAAGCTTTATATAGCTCTAGGGATTCTTTAGTGAGCTTTTAGTAGTAAGGCATTTATAGTAAACCCTTATAGGGTAGCCTAGTCTCTAGTAAAAAGTATAGAATTCATTATAGTAATAAGTAGTTATAGTATAGCCTAATTTGCTATATACTTCGCATGAAGGGCGGCTTTTAAAGTATTCTTTAAAGTATTTACGTTTTTTAAAACATAGCTTTTTTACTAGGGGGTTTTCTAGAGTATTAGTCTCTTTATAGTATTTAAATACTAATCCCTTAGTAGTAGTATTCCTAGTACTACTAAAACTTTTATAAGGCTATAATATCTCTTATAAGTACTTAGCTACTAAGGCTACTACTTTAGGTACCTAGTTATTAAATTTCTAGTATTATAAATACTACTATAGTCTAGTTTTAAAGTAATAGAAAAATGCGAAAATATAAAGCTTCGAAACTTCTAGCTTAGGAATACCTAAAGCCCTATAGATAGCTAACTATTTAGTATAAAACTTTAGTAGGGACTAGCTTTTATATTAAAGTATATAAAGTATATTATATAGGTATAACTTTTATAGAATTAGGTTAGTTAATAAATAGTGAATAAATACTATAAAGTTAGTTTATATATAGTTATGAAAGGTATAGTAGTAATTATACTACTAGGTTTATAAGTTATATAATAATTTAGTTATAGTTACTAGATCTAGTATACTATAGAGGCCTCTAGGTATAGAGAATAGCTATCTTGAATCACTATTAGCTAATCCTCGATTTTATATAAGGTAGTATTTTTGTAGAGGAAGCTATATAAGTAATAAGGGGGTTTTGAGAAATCTTTATAATTAATATTACGAATTAATAGTATAGGGGTTATTATATATTCGCTACTAGAAAGCTAGGCTAATATTATCTCTATAAAAGAAGACTATTGTTTAAAGAAGTATACGAGTACTACTATAGTTACTATTTGAGGTTTAGGTAGTATAGTAGAGGCTACTTGTTCGGTAGAGTTTTCAGTAGCTATAATTTCGGGTATTATTATTGCTTCTAGTATTTCATATTCGCCGACTATTTATCGTAATAGAACTATTACTGAAATCCTAGCTTTATTTTTCTAGGAAGTAGAAGTTAAAGAATTATAAGGATATTAGCTAAAAGCCTAGTAAAAGAAGGAGTATTTAGTAAAAGGTAGGTTTCTATAGGTTATAAGACTTTAACTTAGTAAATTAATTAGTAGTAGCTGTGAAAACCTTTTATCTTATAGTAGCCTAAAACTACTATATTACGTAATCTATATCTATTCCTAGCTATCCCAGCTCTCTATATAAACTATAGGGTATATCTTTATATTTATATTTATATAGAGATTATAAGTTAGATTATATTAGTAATAGAAAACCTTTATATTAGTATTAGTAATACTATGCTATATAGTATATAGTATTACGTATAGTATATATATGTCTATATATATATAGTATATATAGCTATATACCCCTAAGTATATATAGTATATATAGCTGTATACCTTTTATTTTACTAGTAATACTTATTACTAGTTATAGTTTAGTACTATAGTAATTAGTAAGTAACTACTATACTATAGATCTAGAGCTTTATATACTTATATATAAATATATAACATAATAATAATAATAATAAATACTAGAACGTTTTTATATTTATATAATAAGATTATATATAGTATATATTACTTTCTAGATAAACTAATTTTAATTAGTAGTTAACTTATCTTTTACTACTATACTATAGATTAGTAAAGCTCTTATATAAGAAAAAGTAATTATTAACTTTTACTTAAGGTCTATATAAAATAAAAGATTATAAGTATTAATTTAGATACTTTATAAATATTACCCTTACTTTTATCCCTAGTAAAGTACTTCTAAGTTAATATACTAACTTTACTTTATAAAATACTAAAAAAGTAAACTTGAATAATGCTTTTCAGTTTATATTAGAGAATATTTAGCGAATATAATACTTTTTATAGTATTACTAAGTACCTGTATTATATGAGATTTATAATATCCTACGCTTCCTATGGTCAAGAAACCTATATAGTATCTTAAAACTTCTATACTTTCCTGAAAACTATCCCTTTTTTAAAAACCTTATACTTTCCCTGTTAATATATCTAAACTACCCCCTAAATTGAATAAAATAATAGTTTAAGTAACCCTAGGTAGTAAATACACAGTTCTAGAGAAGCTTAAACTATATATTAATATAGATTTCTTTAGAAAACCCTTTAAGCTTAACTATAATAACCTTATATAAGTAAATGCTAAAGATACTACTACTCTTATAGTATTTTATATCTACTAATATGATTTTAAGAAAATCTATAGCTATAAGTTTTTTAAGTGTTTTAAGCTAGATTTTAATAAGTAACTTTTATTAATACAGGAGTTTATTAATAATTATGTAATCTGACACTTTTGAGAATACTTTATTAACTATAGGGTTAAGATTAATATAAATAGAGATAAGATCTATAGTGTATTATATAAACTTACTTAATATAAGTATTTCGAATACTAGACTTTTAAGGAACTCAATAAAGTAAAGAAGTATATCTTAGGCTTTAGGACTAATTTTAAGAATTATTTTAAGTAAGTTAATAATTTCTTTAATATAGATAACCCCGAGATAATTCTTCATATTATTAAATATAAGGTTAGAATAGTAATGCTCATAGTTGAGGTTTAGTTAATATCTAAAAGTTTCGTATAAAATACCTAGCTTCTACTACTACTTATATATAATATATGACCTCTACTACTACTAGCAGAACTACTAATCCCTAAGCTATATAACGTAGTACTTTCCTATTAGTAGGAGACTCGCTGAGATAATAGTAATATATAGTAATTTTAGTAATTTAAATATCTCTTATATTTTTCCCTATTAAACTAATACTTAAGTACTAGTAAAGGTTTCAGGGAGTAATATAACTATTAACTATTGAAGAATTAGGAGTTTAAAGTAATATCTGAA
>RYZW01000266.1:0-50022 GCA_004367215.1 Colletotrichum trifolii | reverse complement strand
CTCTAGGAGTTTTATAATAGAAACTATTATTATTACTTATATCTTACTTAGTAGTACTTATTTATCTATATACTAAAGTAATAGTAGTAGCTAAAAAAACTTATCTTAAGAATTATATTAAATCTCGTTCCTAGAGTAAAGTTAATAGAGCTCTTATAAGAAGTTTAAAAATTTTAGGGTACTACTAAGTTTATATTTATAAGCTTAATAAATATAAGTATTTCTTAAAAATTAAAGTTTACTTTATTATTCGTAGAAATTAATAGCTATAAGATAACTATAAAACCTATATAGTAATTCTAGTAGGTATATTATTTTGAACTTTTATAGTAATTACTNTATAAATATATAGTTTTATATATAAGTTTAAATAGGTAAGTAAACTAATAGAATTATAAGATTATGAACTTATTATAATGAATAAATAATATAATATATAGTCTAAGAATAGGTTATTAAAAGGTATATCTTCTTCTAACTAGAGTAAAGTATCCTAATATACTTAAATAGAATAGTAAATATCTTATATAAAAACTACTAGAGTTAAATACCAACTAGTAGAGTTATATAATAGCCTTAGTATTATATATATTCTTATATACCCCCCTAGTAATAGAGCTACTAGAGATACCTTTATATTACTTAACTTATATACTAAGTAAATAAAATAGGGTAAATAGTTCCCAAAATAGATCTTCTAATACTTAAATAAAAGAAATTAATAGAATTATTATAATTTATCGTATATTTAACTATCTTTATTATATATTAGTAAGAGTAATTAGTCGGCTTTTTCTAAAATTACTAGTAATCTAATCTTTATATATACTATAAATAAATTGATTATTAATTTTTAACTTACTAGATTTCTTTCTTCTCTTTTATATTAATATTTTTAATAGTTACTTTTTTACTTATAAGTAATATATTTCTAGTAATATAAATTCTATATATTAGCTTTAAGTATAATAATATATATTAGTTATTATTAATATTTTAATTATAGGAAAAACCCTTTAAGCCTATTTAAAAAGATATTATTAAACCTGAGAACTAATATAATATTATTAATAACCTTTTAAAGTATTTAATATCTCTTTTTATTAATTATCTAGTACTAGAATTTACTAGCTATATTTCTAAGTTAAAGTAATTTCTCCTTAACCCTAATCTAAAAAATAACTAAGAATTACTATTCGAAATTATTTTAAGTATTTTCTACTTTTATTGACCTAATAAGGATAATAAGTTATAAACCTGAAATACTTTTCTATATTTTTTTTAAGAAGTCTATTTTATTTAGTAACTTTTAGGTAATTTCTTCTTATTCGAGAAATTTGATTTCTATTTTTTCTTTTATTTTTCTTTTTCTATTAATATATTTATTATACTTAGTAATTTTATCTAAGAATACTCTATCTTGAAAATCTAAACCTAATTTAATTTTATTTAAAGAATCTATTTTATTAATAAGTTAAATTTCCTAGATTAATATAAAAATAAATTACTTTACTTAAGATTATTTATTTATCTATATTTTAAAGAGTTTACTAACTTATTAGAATATCTATTACTATCCCCTAAACTCCTTAAAATACTTAAGTTAAGTGATACTATAAAAAGGGGAATTATTCTAACTAAGAATCCTAATACTATTACTAGGTTAAAGTAACTTTAAGGTTATTTAAGAAAAATACTTATTTTAAAGTTTTTTTTTAATAATAAAGAAGATAATCTAGTTAGAAACTCCTAAGAAGAAGAAGAAGTACCTAAGTTTATTAGTGATAATAATAAAGTAGAAGATAATAATGAAGATATTAAAGAGGTAGCTAAACTATTTAAGAAATATATAAAAATAACTATGAATATAATACGTAAATCCTCTTAGATTAGAAATAAAAAAGTTATATTAAAAATTAATAATCTTAAATATTAGCTAGAAGTTACTAAACGATAACTTATTAAGCTTAGCTTTAAGGCTACTACTTTAAAAAAAACCCTATAAAATCTATTTTTTTAAAAAAAAGTAAGTTAATAGAGAATTGTAAAGAATACTTATTCTAAATAAAAGTTTTTAGAGATTTATAGCTAGTATAAACTATTTCTTATATAAAGTATTACTCTAATTTTATTTTCTCGCGTAGTTTTTATTTTTATACTATTAGTATTAATAAGTAAGATTTGGTTTCTAACTAATACTATTAATATAAGAATAGGTTAAGAAATATTTATATCCTAGTTTTGAATTATACCTATAAGGTATTTAAAAGTTATTTAGAAGTTCTTAAGATCCCCGATACTAATAAGGTAAATATTTTAACCTAAGATTTTCTATTTAAGTCTAACTATTTTTAGTTGAAAAGTAAAAAGATTAATATTACGAAGAAGTTTACTTACCTCGAGTTATAATTAATATAATAAAAAGATTTTGAGGTTAATTTTATTAAAAATAGAAGTAAGCTAGAATCTATTACTAGAATATTTATTATTAAATAATCTTCTCTAGTTTAAGTATCTTAACTAGTTTAAATTTCTTAGTTTATATTACTTTTCTAGCTAGCTTAAATCCCTAGTTTATACTATTATTTTAACTAGTTTTGAATAGTTAGATTTCTGGTTTTTTAGTAATAGAGATAGGTTTCCTAGTTAGTAGATCTTTTATACTTTAGCTAACTCTTAGTATATTTAGAACTCTTTACCTAGTTCCTACAATAGTTAGAACTTATAAATATAATTATACTTCTCGTTTTAGATAGCTATTTTTAGTCTAGGTTTAAGTTTCCCTTTTCTTTAGGAGTTATAGTATTAATTTCTATATATTTATTACTATATCTTGCCTACTTATTTAAAGTTTAGAATTTAAGTTTTTAGTACTAAACTAGATAAGAACTTATCCTAAAAGTTTTATTCTTCCAAAGTAATTAGAAGAGTTCTAATATATTCTTATTTTTTATATTAATATTATAAAGATTTTCCATTAAAAGTAAAGATTAATTTAAATTATTTATTTATATTATTTAAGTAAATAGGGAAATAACTTTAAATAGCTTTTTCTATTATTTCGACTAATCCTAAGAATATTACTTATAGATCTATAAAGTTGAGAAATACTCTAAATTATTTAAATTTCACTTAAGTTAGATTCTTCGTAAGTCTATCTACTAGTATTATGTTTATAAATATATAAACTACTTTAAAACTATTTTTTGAGTATTTTTAGTAAAATTATATTTATTAAATATTTATATATTAAAGTCTAGTAGATAAATATTTACTATCTAAGATTACTAGTTTAATTATCTAGTAATTATTATGATAAATTCTCTAAATATTTCTTAAGTTAAACTTAATTTCTTAAAATAGTTTTTTTAATACTATAGTTTTTTTTAAAGTATATTTTAAGCTAAGAAGTTCTATTTTAGTTATTAATATAATTATAATATTCTATTAAGTAGCTTTCTATTAGATTAGTTTTCTAAATAGAGAAATAATATAGTTATAATTTAATATTTAAATTTCTTTATAATTTATAAATAAAGTATTTCTAAGTATTAAGAAAGTTTAAAATATCTTATTAATACTCCTCAAGTTTCTAAACTATAGTACTAGGACATTCGTCTTATAGAAATACCGAATTATAAAGTTTATAGTATCTATATATATTTAAGAAAGATTTATAAAATATTTCAAAAGTAGAGAATATATAAATAAAATATCTAGTTATATTATAATAGAAGTATAAAAAATTAAACTAACTTTTATTTAGTACTCGTAAATTTCTTTTAATATAGTTTTAATAGGATTTACTATAAAAGTTACTACTAGAAATAGTATTTTTGGAATTAAATTATAATTAAGATTAAAGTACTTAGTAATTTTAGTAATATATATATCGTAAGCTAAGTAAATCTTATAATACTTATAATCCTAAACTATTTCAATTCCTAAGAAATATTTAATAAAACTTTACTCCTTAAGTTTATAGGTATTTTTAATATTTTTAATAATTTTAAAACTTCGTTTTTAGCTAAGTTATAATATATAAGAAAAATATTATCTATAAAAAATAGGAGAGAAATAGTTAAACTCTCGTTTTTGAAGAAATAAAGCTCCTCTAGGTATAGCTTAAGTCCTAATAACTTAAACCTAGCGTAAAAGGTCTTATACTAAAGAATAAGTATATCTCAAAGTCTATAAAAAGTATACTTGAGTTTAGTATAATACCTTATAATTTTGAACTTATCTAGTAGCTTAATAGTTATTAGAGGTTTATTAGGATCTTTTATAGTATTAAGAAATATATTAATAATATTAAACTAGTAGATTTCGAGGTTAAATTATATTATAATTACTATAGTTACCTGAAATGTTTAAGTAGCTAGGGTTACTATATATATAGTCTATAATAGATTAACTAGTTATATATCCCTCTATATATAAATCCTCGTTTTATACTATTCTAGAAAACTATCTATATTTATTTTATAAGTAAAAACTTATTTAAAAAGAAGAAACTTATTTCTAGTATTTTAGTAGTCTATTTCTCGCTAAGTACTTTTTTCTTTTAATTTTATAATTTCAGCTTTTATTACTTTAATAAAAGATATTTATAGTAGTTCTAGTAAGTTAGTAATATCTTTTTAAATCTTTAGAAATATTACTAGTTAATTAAAGTATATTCGAATTTTAGTAGAAGGATCTTTCTTCTTTAATACTATATTTTAAATAATAAGGAAAACTATTAAGAAATTAAAACTAGTTTTATTTAGTTTCTATTACTAATTAGGTAAATAAGTATTAGTAAAACTATCTTATATATACTCTATAGAATATAAAATATTACTATTATATTCTTTTAAGAATGATATATAGTTACTAATAGTAATTTCTAGCTTTAATTAATACTATTACTTATTCCTATATTATTAGTTTAGTTCCTAAATAATTAAAGATTTTGACTTAGTTAGTTAAAATCTAGAGTTATATTTTAGTTTACCCTAAATTAGCTAAACTAGGGTTTTAAAATAGTTATTTCTATTCTTAATTAAAATAAGTATTTTTTTTTAATTAGTTAGATCTTTTATTTTAAGTATACTATCTAGTTCTCTAGTTATTAGTATATTTCCTAAATTCTAATTTTTATTTAGGATTATTATATCTAGTTATTCTTAATTAGAAACCTAGACTAGCTTTATTAGTTTAGATATTAGTTTAAATATTATTAAACTTTTTTTACTAGTCTTAGAAACTAACTCTAAACTTAGCTTAATATCTTAAGCTATTTTTAGTATTAATAAGATAACTAGTAAAAAAGAGGTTTCTTTACTAGGTATTCTTATTACTCTAAAATCTCTAAATATCTTAAGAATAAAATCTTTTTCTTTTTTAGTAATTAACTTAATTAGTAGTTTTATAACTTCTTTTATAAGTATTTTATATAAATCTTATTTTAAATAAAATCTTATCTTATTAAATTTAATATTTCAAGTAATAATAACTTTCTAAAAAATAGGGATTTAGATTTTATATAAGTTATAAGTATTTAGAATATAGCTTACTAGGTATCTAACATATCCCTTTAGTTTAACTTTAAATAATTTTTTTAAAATACTTTATTTATAGTATTTCTTAAGTAGGTATACTTGATAACTATAAGTATAAATCTATTCTTAGTAAAGTTATAAATTTCGATAAAAATTTAGAGTATATTCTAGTATTTACTAATAAAAATACTACTTATACTAGGTTTCTTTAATTTTATATAGTAATCTCTAGTTATTTCGAATATTTAGAGGTATATTATATAGTATAGCTATTACTTAAATTAACTTTACTTATAGTCTAAGTAATAGTCTTATAATTTCTCGTATTTTTATACTTTAGGTAATTAGTTCTTTTCTAGTATACTTACTTGCTCTAACTAGCTCTTCAATATAAGAAGGAGATAGTTTAAGATTAATCCCTTATTCTATTACTTATCTTTAGTAATTAGTTTCTCTATTAATTACTATTTTTATTCTTTTAATATCTTATTAAATCTTCTGAATAGAAAAACTTCTCTATCTCTTAACTTATTTATGAAATATTAATAATACTTGAAAAACTAAATTATAGGTTTTATTAAATAGTATAAATAAAAAGAGAAAATTGAAAAATTTATTTTTAATAATAAAAGCCTAGGAGTTACCTATATATATTTTAGGGAAATTAAATAAATCTTAAGTAATTTAATAAAATAGGTAAACTAAGTATAATTCTAAAGTTTATCTAGAGATAACTTGTTAAGAATAAGCTATTATATAGTATAAATAGTCTAATTACCTTAATCTTATACTCTTTACCTCCTAAGTATTAAAAATTAAATACTTAAGAATAGTTTATCCTAGATACTTTACTTAAAAGTATTATATATAAGTATTATTAGATCTTAATTTAGAAAGAACTATTTTAAAATATAGTCGAGAGAATAGAATACTTAGTAATTCCGAGATAATACTAGAAGTATTTAAATAGATTATAAGATAATTTAAAATAGATTTATATTAAAGGAAAACGAGGTTATATTTTTTAAATAACTATCTTATAATAATAAAATACTTAATTAAGCTAAACCTAAGAATGTAATCTAGTTTTATATATTAGATCTTGATTTTATTAAGAAGTAGAATTTGTAAAATAATATTGGTATAGAAGCTTTTAATATAAGTAATATTATTTAATATTCAATTAAAAGTATTTTTCCCTTTTAAACTATTAAGGATATTCTTAATAATTTTCTTATTTTATCTAACTATAGGAAAATTAGCTAAACTATATTAAACTAAATCTATCCTTTTACTAAGCTTAAAAGATCCTTTCTTAAAAAAGTCTATTAAATTAGTAATATAGATAACTTTATAGTTATTAAAAATAGTACTCCTCGAAAATATACAAAATTCTTAAATAGTTAAGATAACTCCTAGGGGAATTTTAAATAACCTTTTAAGGAGAATAGGATTAATACTAATATATATTAGGTTAAAAGGGTAGTTACTACTAGATTTACTAGTTAAAGAAGCTAATTTAGTTTTCGTAGTATTTAAAAGAGGTTTTTTAGTTTTACTAGTATACTTCTTAGAATTTAACTTACTTCTTTTAACTAACTTCTATTATAAAGTATAAAGCTTAGAGTTATTTACTTTATTTATAATACTATTTTAAATAGTAATAGATATCTAAATATTAAGGAATCTAGTATATAGATTAGTAATAGTATACTTAATATACTTATAGTTTTCTAGAAAGTATAAGTAATTTTTATAATTATATAGGTATTTTAGTTTAGTTTAAATTATATCTAACTTTCTTATAAAAGTAATTGAAATAGTTAGTATTTTACTATAATTTTTTAATAAACTTTTTTTAGTATAAAGTAAGGTAATAGAAATCTCTCTATATTTAACTAAAGTTTTAATTTTAAGGTTTAGAATTTCTCTTAAAATAATATCCTAATATTAAATTATAGTTTAACTAGGTAAAATATATTAAGTAAATATTTAAAGCTATTCTTTAATTATAAGAGTTCCCTAGATTTCTAGGATATTATATATAATTACTTAGAAGTAGATAGTATATTACTTATTATACTATACTAGACTAGAGATATTTAAATTAGCTTTCTCGAGGACTTTTTTATATTTAACTCTAACTTATTATTATATAACTAAATTATTCTAGGTATATTAATATTTCAGAACTTTTAAAAAAAGCTTAAGAGGATATATTATTTTTATTAAGAAATTCTATTTAAATAAGTATTAGAAAACTATTATTAATAGTAGTATTAACTTATATCTAAATTATATTATAATATTTCTTAGTTTCTTTATAATTAGATTCTTGAATTATTTAAAATTTAAGATTTACTAAATAGTAGTTAAAAACCCCTAGAATAGTAAATATATAAAAGATAGTACTTTTAGTTTTCTCTTAAGTAGTATTCTCTTATTTAAACTATTTATTAAATTTAAGTAGTTTAAATATTTTTGAGATATCGAAGATAGGTTTAGTATTTAGATTAATATATTACTATATATCTTAACTAGTTATATAAAGGTAAAGTATAATATACTAATAATTAAAGTTAGAACTATTAGATAACTTAACTATTATATTAGAATTACTAGTAATTAAGTATACTATTTTTAAGTAATAAATTAAAGAATAGATAAAATCGATTAAAATAGATTTCTTTTATATTTATTAATTATAAGTAGTTTAGAGAAAATTGAATATAACTAAGCTTATAATTATAATAAATAAATAATATAGTATATAGTTTGAAAGTAGGTTATTGAAAGGTATATCTTCTTCTAACTAGAATAAAGTATCCTAATATACTTAAATAGAATAGTAAATATCTCATATAAGTTACTAGAGTTAAATAGTAGCTAGTAGAGTCGCATAGTAGCCTTAGTACTATACGTATTCTTATATTTATAATACTCTAATAATAGATAAAATCTAGTTATTTACTTAAGCTATATATTTAATATCTTACTTTTTCTAAAACTACGTTTTAGTTCTTAGTTTTATAGTAAAGTATTTAAGTCTCGGCGACTAGAATATCTTATAGTATATTATAGTAATATTTTAGAAATATAAAATATTTATAATACTAAAGTAATTATAGAGGTTTATAGCTTAAATAGTTATATTTTTCCCTATATAGTAATACTAATACTATAATACTTTATTTATATATTTAAAGATCTAGCTTATTAAGTAAGTTTAATTTAAATATTTATATTAGTAATCTCGAGCCTTTTAGGTATAGAGATTATAAAAAGGTATATAAATCTTTAAGCTTTTTTCTATAAAATCTATAATATCTTTTATATAAATCTTCTTAGTAGTATTAGCTAGGAATTCTTAATTTTCTTTATAATTAATCTTTTTAAGGGTAGAACTCTTAAGAGTAGCTAATTTAGGTATTTTATAAACTTATTAGTATTATTTAGTTTTTAGAAAGTTATTTAAGAATAGCTTTTAAAGAAACTCTAGATAGAAGTTTTAGTAGGTTATTCTTTTTAGGCTAAGGTATTCCTATTAATTATAGGTTTTAGCTTCTACCTGAAAAGTATTATACTAAATAAATTAGTAATTAGTTCTTTTAAGAACTAAAAAAAAGGATTTTTAGTAGCTATTTAAGTATTCGAGATATATAGACTTCATATAATTTATATTTTTAGCTTAGTAGCTCTTTAGTATTATAAGATTCTTAATTATTATTTATAATTAGGAGGTAAAATCTAGTATATATTCTATATAATTAAATATAGCTAAGTATACTATACGAGGTTTTATTTTAAGCGGTTTAAATAGAGTAAGGCTTATAGAGACGGCGCCGCGGCTGAGGTTTCTTCTAGCGAAAACTCTACCGCTTAAGTATATTATTCCTAACAGGATTCGAACCTACTACTTTTGCTGTAAAACGGTAAAAGCTAGCTAGACGTTAAACTACTATATTAAGCGGAAGTAGTATTAGGGATATATTTAAAATAATACTTTATTAGCTATATATTTAGCGATATCATCATTAATAGTAATTATATTAGTAAGAACAGTATAAGTAATACTATAGTATATAGTATACGTTACTACGTATACTATATATACTTCTATATATATATAGTATATATAGCTATATACCTAAGATATATATAGCTATATACCTCTATACTTTACTAGTAATACTTATCGCTAGCCGTAGCCTCGTATTATAGTAATAAGTAAATAACTACTTACTATAGATCTAAAGATTTATATACTTATATATAAGTATATTATATAGTAATAATAATAATAACGAATACTAGAACCCTTTTATACCAATATAATAAGATTATATATAATAAATAATTATTTTTATAGAGAAACTAATGCTAATTAGTAGTTAACTTATCTATTACTACTATACTATAAATTAATAAAGTTTTCACGTGAGAAAAGGTAGTTATAAACCCTTTACTTAAAATCTATATAAAGTACAAAATCATAGGTACTAACTTAGATACCTTAGAGATATTACTTTTACTTAAATCCCCAGTAAAGTACTTCTAAATTACTATATTAACTTTACTTTATAAAAATACTAAAAAAGTAAATTTTCTTAAATAATACTTTTTAATACTTAATAGAGAGTATTTAGTAAATAAGATAAATCTTTTAGAATATTACTAGATTTGCATAATATATAAGATTTATAGTATCCTATACTTCCTATACTTAAAAGACTTATATAATATCTTAAAACCTTTTTATCTATTTAAAAACCTCTTTCTTTTAAAAAAAACCCTATATCCCTTAATATTATTTCTAAGCTATATTTTAAGTTAAACTCTAAGTTAAACCCTAGTATAGTAACATTTTAAGTAACCCTAAATAGTAATTACTTAATCCTAGAAAAGCTTAAACTACATACTAATATAGGTCTATTCAGAAAACTCTTTAAACTTAACTATAATAACTTTATAGAAATAAATACTAAATATACTACTACTATTATAGTATTTTATATCTACTAATATAACTTCCTAAAAATCTATAACTACAAGTCTTTTAACTATTTTAAAATAGATTTCAATAAATAGCTTATAAGAATATAGTAATCTATTAGTAAATATATAATCCGCTACTTTTCAAAATACTCTATCAACTCTAAAGTTAAAGTTAATATAAAAAGAAAGAAAATATATACTATATTATACTAATTTACTTAATATAAGTCTTTTAACTATTAAACTCTTATAAAGCTTAATAATAGAAAGAAGTATATCTTAAGCCTTAAAATTAACCTTAAATACTACTTTAAGTAGTTTAATAACTTCTTTAAAATAAATAGAAATCTAGATATACTTTTCTATATTAAAAGACCTAACGTTAGAATAGTAATACTTATAATAGAAGCCTAGCTAATATCTAGAAACTTCACACGAGATATTTAGCCTCTAGTATTACTTATATATAGTATATAACTTCTATCACTACTAGTAAGATTACTAATCCTAAAACTATATAATATTAAAGCTTCTTACTAGTAGAAAATATATTAAGATAATAGTAATATATAGTAATTTTAATAACCGAAATATTTCTTATACTACTCTTCTATTCTTCTATTTAAGAGCCTATCTACTAAATATATTATAGATTTCACTCAATTATATAACAAAAGTATAAAATATAATAGAAACCTCTATAATATCCTTAAGATGGAAATCTATATTTTTTATAACTATTACTTTAAACTTAGGATTCTATATTATATATAAATAAAAGTCTTCTTTCTTATACTAAAAGATCAAGCTTTTAATTTATACTTCAAATACTTCATATACCCTAATTGAAACCTATAGTTTATTTAGATAGTTATATATATTTAAGAGTATTTCAAAATAATAATATTTACTAGATTTACTTTTCTAACTAGTAAAATACTACCCTTAGGAATATCATAGCTAAGAACTTTAACTAGAATAAAAATAGAATATTTAAAATACTTATTATAAAGCTTATTAATTTCTAGAACATATTTAAAGCTAATTAGTATACTAATGAAGCTGTTTTTTTCTGACTTATAAATATAAATTATAATATACTAGAATACTAACTAGTACTTTTTAGTTTTATATTAATTTCTTCAAATTTCTAATACTAGTTATACTTAACTATAAATCATACTATAGTATTCTAAAAAATTTAATACTTTTAGAGTAATACAGATAATAGTAATATACCTAAAGAATAATTTTAAACTAATTATATATAAAATATACTTTATAGTAATACTTGAAATTATAGCTATACTTATAATTATTCCTAACTACTTTAAAATAAATATTACTTTTTCCAAATCCTCATACATATGTATAATAATAAAACAATATTTCATATATGATAAATTAAGTTATTAATCTATAAAATATACTTTTGAAATATAGTATATTTTATATAATAAGTATAAACTATCTAAAAATTTGAAAAAGTACTTTATAGTAGTACTTCAGGCTTATTGTACTAAATATAAAAGTATTAATAGCTTTAATAATAATTTCTAAGTAGCCCTAAGAGATAATAATTATAAAGATTTTATTATTTAATACTAAATATAGTATACTTTTGAGGACTATATTTTTACTATTCCTAAAATATCTATTATTCTTAGAATATTCTTTATATTATATTTTAGTAAATATCCTATTATTCTTGATAGAAATAAAATTACTAGAACTTTCTAACATTAAGTAATACTATATACTTTTATTACAAAGAGTATTGATAATAGTAATGTTATTAAGATTATAAATATAACCCTTATATATACTTTTATACTTCAAAATTATTACTTAACTATTATTTTTTAAAACATCTTATCTAACTTAAGTATTACTAGTTTCTTAACTACTAGATGTTCTAAGTTTAAAGTTTTTAAGTAAATAGCTAACTTTTCTATAATTCTTCTATTTCTATATAGGAAACTAGTTATAATCTATTTTAGTAATATTACCCTGATTATAATACTTAGAACAGTTAATATTGCTATACTACTTAGTATTATTATATTTTATATAGTACTATATAATACCCATTTCTTACTCTATTTTATAAATATAGATCGCTTTAGTATTATATTTAATAATATATATAACTAGTTTAACTAAAGTAAAGAAAATTATATCTATTATTCGAAAATAGAATTATCTAGAGATATTCCTTGATAAGGAGAAAATACTTACCTCTAAATATTCTATAGAGTTAGAGATATAGAGACTTTATTATTAATTCAGATATTTAACTATAATATATCTCTATAATATCCTTACTAAAATAAGATATCTAGTTAAATACTATACTTTTAAAGCTTTTGAGTAGTACTACTACTAGTACTAGATATATAGTATTACTTTTTCTGACTTTTATTTTACTATATAAGAAAATATTAAGTTTAATTTGAAGGTTATTACTACTATTATCTAACTTAATAGCTAGTTTATACTCTATATTATTAATATTACTATAGTATTTAATACTACTCGCTTTTTACTAAATATCTTAGTAAAAGTTATATAGAAAACCTTTAAAGTATACTAAATTAACTCTTACTAGAATGCTCTAGATTTTATTAGTACTAATGTAGAAATAACATTTTAATCTAAAAAGTTTAGATTAGAAATCAAAGTTATAAGATTAATAATCTAAATTGTACTAATCGAAATATATAATAGTATAAGTAAAGCTAAATATTACTATACTTTACTCTACTAAATCTATAAGATTTATTATAATAAAGTTCCTATAATAACTCGAGAAATATCTTTTTAGGTAGTATATTAAGTAATTAATAATACTACTACCCTAAAAGGCTTTATATTTGAATTACTTATTTTTAATATTTACTTATACTTTATAGAGGATTTCATTCTTTCCCTAGATATCGTTACTTATATTTATACTATATAGAAAATAATAGAAAAAGTTTACTATACTTATACTAAATACGTTATTTATACTATTTTAGTAATATATAATAGCTTTAATATCTTATATATAATAACTTTCCTATTTTAATCCTTTATATATATATATAATAAGAGAAATAGAATTATTGAAACTTATTTTACTATCTTACTATTTATAGTAATATATATATATTGAACTAACACTTAAGTACTAATAAAGGCTTCAGGGAATAATATAACTATTATAAACTAATACTGAAGTACTAGTAAAGGTCTCAGGGAATAATACAACTATTAACTATAGAAGAATAAGGAGTTTAAAGTAGTATCTGAAAATAGTACTAGTATTAGTAGAAATAGTAATAATAATAAGAAGTTCGGATTCTATAGAAATAGGGAACTTTACTATCTATATAACTAAAATAGAGTTTATCTTTAGAAAAGTTAACTTTATATTATATAGAATATTCAAAGCTCCAAGATATATAAGCTACTAAAACCTTAAATATTAAATATTCTAATATTAAAATGTAACTAATTTAGAGTATAATTAATATAAATTATAAGACTTAAACTCTAAGAACTAGCTTTCTAGAATAATTAGAAAATATAGAGTTATAAGAATATTATAGATTACTTAAACCTTTTAATACCTTTAATATAGGAGATAGAATATAGAGTTAATAATAGACTTAGCTGTAACTCTAAATAGAGTAATAAGCTTAGCTATAACTCTAATATCCCCCTATAAAGTATATAAAAAATATTATCTTTTATTAGTTTAGAAAGGTTAAAATAATAAAAACTCTAGAAACTATATAGGAAAAAACTAGAGAAATATTTAATTAGAAAAACCTAAAACTTTTAAAGAAGTTCGAAAGAAAAGATCAAAATAGAGAAAAATCTAAAAAACCTAAAACTTTCGAAGAAGTTTAAAGGAAAAGATTAATTTTCAGAAAATAGTTAATTTAACTTATTTCCTTTATAAGAGGGAAGAATATTCTGAAAATTATTCTTTAAAATCCTCTCAATAATATAATTAAATTTAACNTATAATTAAATTTAACTCGCCCTAAGGGCTTAGTCAAAAAATCAGCGATATTATTATTTATATTTATATAATAGAAATTAATCTTTTTATCTCAAATAAAATCTCTTATAAAATAATAACGAATATTAATATACTTAGCTTTTTTATAGAATTCAGTATTTTTAGTAAGCTTTTTAGCTAATTAATTATCTATAAAAATAATAAACTTATTTAAAACCCTAAAATCCAAAATAGTATCAATAAAACTATAATTATTATATAAATAAATAACTTCTTTAGTAGCCTCTACTAGAACCATATATTCAACTTCACAAATAGATAAAACTACTATCTTTTACTTCATTAAACTATAACTTATAATATTATAAAAATTAAAGCAAAAAAAAGGCTAAAGTAGATTTTCTATTATTTAAGTCTCTAGCCTAATCAGAATCTATAAACCTATATAGATTAAAAGTATTAATATTACTACAGTTATAAATCACCTTATAATTAGGGTTCTTTTTTAAGTAACCCTATATCCTATTAAAAGTAATAAAATATGCTTTCAAAGGATTAGAAAAAAATCTAAATATAATTATAATAGCTATAGCTATATCTAGCCTAGTTTTTAAAGCTAAATATAATAGAACTCCAACTTCCTTTTGACATTCTAAAATCTCTTCTTTTAAAACTATATCTTTATTTTTAATAAATTTAGACTTATTATCCATAAGAATATTAAACCCATAAATATCCTTTTTATTAAACCTCATAAGAATTTTATCAGTATATTTAAACTAATTTATTTCTAATACTTGATTTTTTCAGTTAATAACTAAATCATTACCTGAAAAAATAATTAGTTCTCCTAAATCTTAAATCTTTATATCTTTCTTAAAATCTTTATAAATATACTCTAGAGTTATAGAATTATTAGCTCCTAATAGTATATTATTAATATAATAAACTAAAATAGCTAAGTNAAATAGCTAAGTATTTCTTCTTTTTAAGAGTAACATTAAGAATAAAAATTCCTTTATAATAAGGAAAAACTTTAAAACCAGTTATATATAAAATCGATTTAAGGTATTAATATTATAATTTAGGGCTTTATTTTAACTGATATAGAGCTTTATTAAGTAAATAAACAAAAAGCTGATTCTTATAGTTTTCGTTAAAAACTAAACTCTTCGAATCTTCATTATAGATATAGCTAGTAGGTAACTTAATATATATCTTTTTATTAACTTTAGTATGAATAAAAGCTATAGTAATATTATAATAAATTAAAATCTAGTTATAGTAAATAGAAATTATAAGTAAATATTTATAACTTTCAGGTTTAAAGCTTATACTAAAGGTTTCTCAGGAATTAATATTAAAGTACTAGTTAAAACCTTAAGTAACCTATTTTGCTTTATATATAGAATTTTCAGGATCCTAATTATTAGGCTTGATTTTATAGACTTATCTATTCTATAGTATACTAATATTATTCTTTTTAATTAAAAAAATACTAAATATAATTATAATAGTCTAAACTTCTATAGACTTAATAGACCTAACTTCTTGATTTATAGTTTCAATCTAGTTTTTACTATTTTAAGAACTTATAGTATTTGAAAAAGTAGTTGGTTCTGAGAGAGTATTAATAGATAGAATATAAGAAATTATATAAAAGTTTCTATATTTATCTATAAATAAATTATTATTATAGTTATATTAGTTAAAATTAGTATAAAGGACTAAAGAAGGATAGTTTTTAATTTTGAGGAGTATATTCTTTTTAAATAAATAACTTTTATAGTTTTTCTTTAATTTATAACTTATAGAAGGAATTTCTATAGAAATAGTAGATTTGTTAAGGTTTTTATTATCTTCTTTAAAACTATTAGGATAAGTTATGGAATAACTACTTAGGTCTTTAATAGGATAAGGAACTAAGTTATTACTTTATATAACTTTATTAAGAAGAAGAGGTAAATTAGTATTTTTAGTAGGGATCTTACTAGACTTAACTTTAACTAGATTTAGAAAAGATTTAGAATTAAGTTAGTTATATTTATTCTCTATACTAAGTTAACTAGGTTTAGTTGATATAGAAGCTAAAGGAATAGTATTATTAAAAATAGTTAAATCTTTTTTAAGTTGAGAATTAAACTAGTTTTCTAAGACTATAATATCTCTAGACTAAATAATGTTTTAAGATTGAAAATTCTAAACTAAATACATATTAAAACTATAGGTAACTATAGTAATTTTCTTTAATTTAGGGTTTAACTTTTTAGAATACTTATATTTCATCTTATAGTAATAGAGATTTCTTTATACTTTTATACTATAAATAAAAGGTTTTCTTTTATTCTTTAATTTATAGGGAGTTTTGAATTTAATAGAGGAATATGGTATTTTATTATATAGATATATAGAAGCTTGAATAGTTAAATTTTAAAGATAAAGTAGAAGACTAGAGTTATAGAAAAAGGTTCTAGTTTTACTAATAGTAGTTCTAATAGCTTTCTTAATTAACCCATTTCGTTTATAAGTATATAGTAGATTAATATTATAAATAATACGATTATTTAAATAAATGACTTTTATTCTTTTATTAGAGAATTTAGTGCTACTATTATTATTTACTTTTTTGATTTTCTTATTGTTATTATTATTATTAGTTATATCAATAAACGTTTTAAAAGTTGAAGTAATTTCTTTAAAGTTTTTAGTTTTTAATAATTTTCCCTAGATACATTTACTATATTTGTTTATGAATAAGATAAAGTATTTATAGTAATTATAAGTTTCTAGAATAATAGGTTTAGATAAATCTGAACTAATATAATTAAGATATTTAAATTTCTTAAAAGTAGTTGAATCTTTATTTATTTTATTAGTGAATTGGCTTTAAGATAAGTTTTATAAATAGGTAGTTTATTACTTTTACTATATTAATAACTAATATTATTAATAGTATTCTTAATTAATTTAATAATATTACTAGTATGACTTATTCGATTATACTAGAGTTTGAAGTTAATAATACTTTTATTGATAGTTAAAAGAACTAAGTTTTATTACTATTAATAGGAATATAGAATTTATATAGGTTATTAACTTTAGCTTTAATAAGTAATAACTTATCTTTTTTAATATTAAAGAGTAGAAGTTTATTATTAAAAAAATAGATAAAATTCTAATAAAGTTAAATTTAGATTAATTAAGTAAATTAATACTTAACTATAATATAAAATTGTAGTTATATTGAAGGTCTCTGATCTATTTAAAGTCATATGCCTCTCCGGGACCCTTTAAAAGTAGTTATACCCAGTTATCAGCTCTTACTTTATTTACCTACTAGATACTACTAGTTCTAAGGAACTATAGAAACTATAGAAGAAACCTCAAGTAGCAAGACACAGTTAGTTAATACGATAGCTGACAAATAGGAAAGTACGTTATAAAGGGAAAGTATAGGCCTATCTATCGTAGTTACTCTTTAAAGATCATAGTTACATAACACTAATACTAGCTAGCTAGTAGTACTTATCACTAGCTAGCTATCAATAGTCGCCAGCTATTAACAGTAGTAGTAGCAAGTACCGATAGCTAGTAGCGGTTACCACACATAGTTTACGCAATCGGAAAGCACATATATGCCTACCGGTCACGCTTACCCGCGACAGGATTCGAACCTACTACTCCTACCATAACAGTAAGAGCCAGCTAGACGTTAAACCACTACGTCAAGCGGGGACTATAATATAAAATAAATATTATTTAAAAGATATTTAATTCTATTAAGAGTAATTTTTAAATTACTTTTTAGAGTTAAGATGATCTTTTTAATATTTCCCTATTTAATAAGTTTTAAAACTCTTGTTTTATTAGATAAAAAAGTATAATTTTCAATTATATGAATAGTAGTTTTAGTATTAATATAAAAAGAAATTAGTCTAAACTTATTATTAAAATTCCTAGTTTTTCAAATCTTTTGAAAACTTGAAAAACTTAAAATAATATCAATATAAAGATTTTTCTTCAAAAGAAATCAAGTTATAATTATGTTTTTAAACTTAATACTTTTTTCTTTATCTTTTTCTTTAGTAGAAGAAGCAAGTTATATTAGATCTTCAGAGATCTTTTTAATAATAGGAATATCTGAAAAGGTAATATTAACCTTTTCTAAAAAATTCTTATTTTTTTCTTTTTCTTTATAAAAAAAGAAAAGTTTTTTAGTTTCTTTATAGTTAAGAGAGTTTTTAGGATAAAAACTAAAATAGCTTTTTTTAGTATAATTAGTCTTCCTATAATAATTATAGAAAATACTTTTTTGTTTTTTCTAGGCTTTCTTAGTTTTAGGTTAAAGTTTAGGAATTTCAATTAGGTTTTAGAATTTTTTCTTCGAAGTAAAATTAACTAAAGAAATATTTTCTTTTTTTCTAAACTTATCTAAAAGGTTAGAGAATAGAAAATTTAATTTATAAGAGTTTTTATTAGTTCTGAGACTTTAAATTACTAAAGTAATAAAACGTTTATAATCTTTCTTTAAACTATTTAGGATATAGGTTATAACTACTGAATTAGGTAACTTAATTTTATCAAAAGATAAGTTATTAATGAGTTCTCTAATTTTATTTAGAAATTCTTCTATAGACTTAAAGTTATTAAGAGTTATATTAAAAAGCTTTTTATCAGTAAGAAACGTATTTAGAAAACTAATTAGTTAATAGAGTTTTTTTAAATGATTGAATATTATATAGGTATCTATATCGTTTCTAATAATTCTTAAAGGACTATTTTTATAGTTTGGAATAATATAGCTTAAAGCTTTTTTACATTTATCGGTATTATTAATAGAAATAGGCTTATTTAAACCAAAGTAGATATTTTTACTAATAAATAAGGCTTTTATATAAATAGCCTAAATACTATAATTCTAAGTCCTTTTTAATTTAGGAATAAAGACTTTTTAGAGTTACTTATGTTTCTTAGGAATAACTTAAAGAAGTAAAGTAGTTATTTAAAAAAGAATTAATCTAGATTCTATAATAGAATTAAGATACTTAGGGACTAACTCTAGTAAATAAATCATTAATTAACAGATTAATAGAAGTAATAGGTTAATAATTAAATTGTAGGGTCTATACTATAAAGCTAGTATTTAAATCTTATAAGAGATGTTTTCTTATAGTCTTTTGATAATTATAATTCTAATTTATAAAAGTCTAGGTCAATTCGTAGAGATTCCTAGTTTAAAAAGTTTCTAGGAGATAACTTCTAGATTCCTAGTTTATAAGGTTTCTGGGAGATAATTTATAGAACTAGTTTATAAAGGTTTTAGGTAGATTTCTGAATATAAATAAGATTTTTAGTTTTTATTACTTACCTATCTCCTTTACTAATTTAGTAGTAAGTTTACTACTTTAACTAGTATAATCTCTTTATAGGTTTTTAGTCTAATTAGCTATATAGTAATTATAAAGAGAGAGAGAGAGGGTTTTAAGAGGTTTAAGAGTTTTAAGAGTTTTAAGAGTTTTAAAGACTTTATTCGAGAAAGAGAGAAAGGTTTTTGAAAAAAGTTAAAAGATAAATAGGTTTTAGATTAAATATTAAAAATTAGTTAAATAGAAGTAAATAGAAGTTAGATTTATAACTTGTTAAACTAATATTTCAGTACTAGTAAAAGTCTTAGGGAATAATATAATTATTAATTATTAAAGAATAAGGAGTTTAAAGTAGTATCTGAAAATAGTACTAGTATTAGTAGAAATAGTAATAATAATAGGAAGTTCGGATTCTATAGAAGTAGGGAATTTTACTATTTATATAACTAAAATAGAGTTTATTTTTAGAAAAGTTAATTTTATATTATATAGAATATTTAAAGCTCTGAGATATATAGGTTACTAAAACCTTAAATATTAAATATTCTAATATTAAAATTTAACTTCTATAGAATATAATTAATATAAGTTATAAAGCCTAAATTCTAAAAACTAGCTTTCTAGAATAATTAGAAAATATAGGGTTATAAGAATATTAGAGACTATTTAAGCCTTCTAATACTTTTTATATAGAGGAATAGAATATAGAGTTAATAGTAGATTTAGCTATAATTCTAAATAAAGTAATAAGCTTAGCTATAACTCTAATAGTTATAGTTCTTAAATATCTTTTAGGAAATCTAACTAGTTTAATATTATCTTCTCTATTTCCTTTTTTATTTATATTATTCTTAGACTCCTCTTCTTTCTAAATAATAAATTCAAACTCCTATTCTTCTTTAACTTTAAAATCTTTTATTAAATTATCTTTATCATTATTAAGTAAAAGCTTTAGAGTAGAAACTTTCCTTAGATAACTATGAAAATATTTAGAACTAGTAATAATAGTAGGTTCTTTTATTAAAATGGCTTTTTCTTAGTAATACTACTAAGCTTAGATATTTGGGTAAGTTTACAAAATAAATATAGTAATCAATATTCTTCTAAAGTAAGGAATTCTGTAAAATAAAACTAAATAAAAACTTGAAGTAAAATACCTAAACTTTATACTATTACTTAAAACTTAGATTATAAAAACATAAGCTTTTTTAGTATTAGTAACTTACCCGCAAATCTTAGAAATAAAGTACTCTTAATCAAAGTTACTAAGAATAATAAGTATATTAATAATAAAAAAATATAAAGGAAAATAGTAAGTATTAATTTTTTTATAGAAAATAGAAACACTTAAAAAATACTAAATAAAATAAGTTTTCCTTAAAAAGAAAACAAAAGTATCTTAAGTTATAAGGTTATTGTTACTACTAAGTAAATAAGGTTGAAAAATAGTTAATATAACTTTAAATATAAGTTCTTTACTACTCTTTAAGTTCGAGTTAACTAATATATACTAGAATTTAGGGATAAAATAAGTCAAAATAAGTATAGTATTATTTAATAAAAAGTATAAATCTAGATATACTAAAATATTAGTAGTAGGAGTATTCTTAACATTAATAATTTATTCTTTAACCTTAATAGGGGTGTCTTTAGCTTTACGAGTTCTTTTCTTGACTAACTTACAAGATTTATCTTATAGTTTTAATATTAGTAATAACTAATATATATTATTAGACTTAAAATTAATATACGAAATCTATAATAATAAAGTATACTACTTATAAATATAGAAGAATAACTATTAAAAATATTAGTATAAAGGAAAACAAAGAACCTAGTGAGTGAAAAAACAATAAATACTTTATTTATAATACATAAAAAGATCAGATAACTAGTAATTCTAGAAAGGACCGACTAATTATTTTTACTAATACTAGTAAAAGTAGTTAAATATATAATAGATTATAATAACTTTATTAATTGCTTTTATTCAAGTACTTAAAAACTTAACTTAGGCAATTATTTATCCTATTTTATTTATTTAGTATATTACTTAAATAATATAAAGGTATTTCTAGTAGCTTTATTACTAGGGGGATAAATAAAATAGGTATAGTACTAAGGCTATAATATAACTCTACTAGCTTATATAAAACCTAATTATCCTATTCATACGCGTTTAAGTACTTTATTCTAGTTTAAATAAAATATACTTTTTAAAAACTTACTTTCAGACTATATACTATATTATTTATTCATCACACTTTGAAATGTGATTATCTCTATTTACCTTAAATATTACTCTAAATATAATAAGAGTAGCTTTCCTTAAACCTATATACTAAATTATAACTAATTTTATTATAAATATCTAAAGTTAGAAAAAAGGTTCTTATTTCTTTATTACTAATTCTAAGCCCCGCTTAACGTAGTGGTTTAACGTCTAGCTGGCTCTTACTATCATAGTAGGAGCAGTAGGTTTGAATCCTATAGCAGGCAAGCGTAACTAGTAGGTATATATATACTTGCCAATTACGTAAACCATATATAGCAACCATTACCAGCTATTAGCATTTACTACTATGACTATTAATAGCTAGCGACTGTTGATAGCTAGCGATAGGTATTATAGCTAGCTAGCATTAATATCATATAACTATAATCCTTAAAAAGTAACTATAACGGATAGGCCTATACTTCCCCTATTTATCAACTATTATATTAACTAACTATATTTACTACCTGAGGTTTCCTCCGTTTAAACAGTTCCTCAGTACTAGTAGTATCTATAGGGTAAATAAAACAAGAGCCGATAACTAGGTACAACTACCTTTAAAGGGTCCCGGAGAGGTATATAACTTTAAATAGATCAGAGACCTTCAATACAACTATATTACTAATTCTAAGTTATATATTACGAGTTACTAAATTAACTATTTAATTATAATTAGTAACTATATTATTACCCCCGTAGTCCCTACTAATAATAAGAAGAATACTAGTAAAAATTACTATACTTCTATTTTTTACTAGAGGTTTCCATTATAGTTTAGTATTATAATATATACTTCTATTATCCCTAGTAAATAATTCTAGTCTATATTTTTATTACCCTTACTACTCTTTCTTCTTATACTAAGAATATTCTTATACTTATTTCTAATTTTATTTCTAAATACGTTATAACTAGTTTTAGTAGTATTGAATAGATAATAGTATGTTTTTCTTTTTCTGTTTTCAACCTTTATTGTATTAATTTCTCTATAGTAAATTCTTGAAATATATTCTAGTAGTTATACTATATTTCCCTAATATTATAGTTATATCTTTAGTTTAATTAATACCAGTTTATATATCTATTACTATTATATAATTACTAATTCTTACTAGTATTAATAATACTTTATTTATAGACAAGTACTACTTATCATTATTCCTAATAAAAAAGAGGAAGAAGAGTAGAAAAATAATAATGGAGAAGAAGAATACTAGGAATATAAAAGGGAATAGAATAATACTTATCTTTGTATTTAATTTATTTATTTAATATTTGAAAAGTAAGTTATATAGTATATTATATGTATCTTGTAAGGGGTATAGTGGAGGGATATTAAAAACGGTTAATAACGAACTCCTTACTAAAAGTCTACTAATCTCAATATTTTTAAACATCTTTATATAATTATTCGTAAAATCAATCTTTCTAGAAAAAGAAACATATATAGAAAATCGAAGAATATTTATCTTCTATATAGAAACTATCTCATTCTTACTTATACTTAGAAGTACAGAAAAATCAGAAGGTTATAAATAGGTTTTAAAATCTAAATTGCATCTACTCAATACGTTATAATATACCCTAGAACCAAAAACCCAGATTTCTGACTTTTGTTTTTTAAATCTATAAAGTGTAATTTGAATAGAAAAGCTCTAGGATTAAGATATATTATATATACATACACTGGAAATATACGTAGATTCTCTAGAAGTAATATACTTATAATTACGTAGATTATGTAATGTTGAAAAATCTTGTTTTTGGTGTAAAAACGCTGTTTTTGACGTATTGACCGTTTTTAATGTCCCCTCACTATATTAACTAGGCTCTAGCTATAAGTATTACTACTTTAATTTTAAGTTTAGTAATATAGAGGAATATCTCGAGGTGATTATTTATTTCGAGGAAATTACTAAGCTATTTAGAGTAGTTTTTAAGGTTAATTCTAAAGTTTAAGTTATATTCCTTTATTTTATTAAGCTTTTTAAAGGCTTAATAGTAAAAGGATTTATACTAAGTAATTGAGTATAATATAGTATAGATCTTTTCTTCTTTTATATTAATTTTAACTTTATAGGTAATAAAGTATTCTTAAAAGTAGTAGATTATATATTTATTAATAAGTTATTATGGGAGGGGCTAATAGCTCGCTCTCTACTGTGATTATTAGTAGACATGTTGCCTTCTGAAGTACAACTTTAGCTTTCTTACCCCCCCTACTAATTACTATAGCTAGCCCCTAGTTAATCTAGGGCCGAACCCCTCGCAGCTATAGCTAGTATACCTACCCCGTATTAACCTTTTCATAGATAATAAATAACTAATAACTCCTTCCGTAACAACCTTATACCTTTATACCCTTATACTTTTACACCCTTATAACTATATATAATTCGAATATCTCAAGATATATAATTACTACTAACTATAAGTATTCTATTCAAATCATAACCTTAATATCTATAACCTTAATATCTCTACTAAGTTTTACTTATCCCTAAAACAAAACTTTATACTACTAATACGAAAGTTCTCTATTACTAATATAAGCTAACTTATAATCTCTATATAAACATAGTAAGACTTAGCTTATTTTTATCAGTAAATAATTTTAATATATTAATTAATTATAGCTATTACATAAATAATACTTATATAGATATAAATATTTCTAATATATCTAGATAGTTTTTAAAACCTCTATAATTATATTATTATAATACTCTAAAATATCTAGTAACTAGTATTATAGTAGTATATTAATATTAAGATATTACCTAATTAATACCTAGTCCTTAATATTATTAGCTTAGTATAATAAATTATAGATTAGCTAGATAATACTTTTAAATATTTATAAATTACTTATTAATTATAATACTTAAAATAGTTTTAATAAAACGTATTTTAGTAAAGTAATAGTTTTAGTTATAATAGTTATAACTAGATATCTCTATACCTATTCTATAATTCTTTTTTATAAGTAGCTATATAGATTTCGAGGAGATTTTACTTCTATTATAAAAGATATAGAAAAACAATAGATTATACAATACCTAACTTTTAGTACTTTATTGTATTCTATTTTTAAAAAGTTTATTAAAGCTCTTAACTTTATAATTTCAGTAGTTACTTTTAGCTATATATACTAAGTATTAGTTTAGATAAAGCTCTCTTTATATAGATTATTACTATAAAATCTTCTATTATTATAAGGTTAAATATCGGAACTAGGGGTATAAATATCTATAATAATTATAGTAGTTATATTAAAGCTCTCTAATCTATTTAAAGTCATATACCTCTCCGTGACCTTTTAAAGTTAGTTATACCTAGTTATTAGCTCTTACCTTATTTACCCTATAGATACTACTAGTACTAAGGAACTATTTAAATAGAGAAAATTTTAAGTAGTAAATATAGTTAGTTAATATGATAGCTGATAAATACGGAAGGTATATATAGGCCTATATCTATCGTAATTATTCTTCAAGGATCGTAATTAGTCACGTAATACTAATACTTACTAGCTAGTAGTACCTATTATTAGTTATTAATAGTTACTAGCTATTAATAGCTAGTAGTAGGAGTTACTAGCTAGTAGTAGTTACTATACTTAGTTTACGTAACTAGAAGGTATATACGTGTCTACTAGTTATACTTGCCTACTACAGGATTCGAACTTACTACTCTTGCTATAAAATGGTAAAAGCTAGCTAGACGTTAAACTACTACGTTAAGCGGGAATATCCACAATAATAAGTAATTCTATTACTATTTTAACTAGTTATAAGCTAGTATTAATACGAATACTATTACTAGGTAAAGTATATAGTTAAATCTATATATAGGGTAAAGGGTTTAGATACTATTCTAGGTACGGAGCAAAAGTAACCAAATAGTATTTCTTATTATTATAAGTATATATAGAAACTAGGGGAAAGTAGTATCTATTTTAGGATACTTAGGAGTAATTATAAGTATAGCTATAACCTCGAGTATTACTACGAGGTATATCATATATATAATTAGTCTAAAACTATTCCTGAGGTATATTACTATTATTTCTATTACTCTAAAAATATTATAACCTTTAGAATATAACTTTTAGAGTACTATAGTATTATTTATAGTTCAATATAACTCGTTATAGAGATTCTAGGAAATTAATATAAAGCTAAGAAATACTAACTAGCATTTTAGTATATTATAATATATATATATAAACTAGTTATAGAAAGTTTTATTAGTAGACTAGTTAGCTTTAAATATCTTCTAGAAGTATATAAGCTTTATAATAAGTATCTTAAATACTTCTTTTTTACTCTAATTAGGATTCTTAGCTATTATATTCCTAAGAATAGTATTGCACTAATTAGAAAAATGAATCTAATAAATCTTATTATGTCTTAAATACTCTTAAATATATATAGCTATATAATTAAACTATAGCTTTTAACCAGAATATATAGAATATTTAGAGTAAAAATCGAAGGTTTGATCCTTTAGAATAATAAAGAAAGCTCTTACTTATATATAATATAGGATATTAGGTTTAAAATAATAAGTATAAAGATATAGATTTTAGTCTTAAGAATATTATAAAATTTTTCTAGTATACTTTATACTTTTATTATGTAAATTTATAAGGTCTATAATATACTTAGTAGATAAACTTTTAAATAGGGGAGTATAGGAGAGGTATAGAGGGTATTTAAGTTACTAGAAGTAGTATAAATTACTATTATCTTAGTATATCTCCTATTAATAAAAAAGCTCTATACTATATAATTTAGAGATTAATAGTCTTACTAGTAGTAATAGAAGTTATATATTATATATAAGTAGTAGTAGAGGCTAGGTACTTCATATAAGTCTTTTAGATATTAGCTAAGCTTCTAATATAAGTGTTACTATATTAGCTTTAAGTTTAGTAATATGGAAAAGTAACTCTAGCTTTCTATCTACCTCGAAGATATTATTAATTTATTTAGGATAGTATTTAAAGTTAGACCTAAGGTTTAAGATATATTTCTTTATATTATTGAGTTCTATAAGAGTTTAGTATTTAAAGGATTTATACTAAATAAATTGGTATAATATAGTATAGATTTTCTCCCTTTTTATATTAATTTTAACTGTATGGTTCATAAGGTATTCCTAGGAATAGTAGATTATGTATTTAGTAATAAATAATTTTATCTCTATAAGCTATTTATCGAAATCTTTTTTGAAATAATTCAAAAGCTTGAAGTTATAAATCTTTAGGAAGTTATATTAGTGGATGTAAAATACTATATAAGTAGTAATATCTCCAGTATTTATTTCTTTAAAACTATTATAGTTAATTTTAAAGAGTTTTCTAAAAAGATCTATATTAATATATAGTTTAAATTTCTCTAGGATTAAATAGTTACTATTAAGGGTATTTAAGTTATTACTAATAAAACTTAATTTAGGATTTAACTTAAAGTATAGTTTAAATATATTAATAAAAGGGGGTAAAAGGCTTTGAAAAAAGGGAAGGTTCTTAAGAAGGAATAGTGTTTTCAAGATACTATATAAGTCTCTTAAGTATAAGAAGGATAGGATACTATAAGCTTTATATATTATAAAGATTTAGTAATGTTCTAAAAAAGTTATTATGTTTACTAAATACTTTCTAGTTAGTATTGAAAAGTATTATTTAAGTTTACTTCTTTAGTATTTTAAAGAATACTTTTAATTAGTCTATTTTAAAAGTATATAGTTAACTCTTTAGTAAGAACTTTAATAAAAGAATTAATATATAATTCAGAAGTTCTTAGTAAGGGATTTAAGTAAAAAGAAATATCTCTAAAGTATCCTAGTTAATATTTATAATTTTTTATTCTATATAGACTTTAAATCAAAGATTTATAATTATTTCTTCTAATATAAAAACCTTACTGATTTATAATATAGCATTAGTAGATAAGTAAACTACTAATTAGTATTAGTTTATCTTGTAAGGATAATTATATATTATATATAATATTATTATATTAGATTAAAAAGATTCTAGTATTTATTACTATAATTATTATATTATATAGCTATATATATAGCTATATAAAGCTCTAGATCTTTCGTATAGTAGTTATTTACTAACTACTATAATACTAAGCTATAGTTAGTAATAGGTATTACTAGTAAAGTAGAGAAAGTAGTATAGCTACGTATACTATATATATATAGAAGTATATAGCTACATATACTATATGCGTGCGGAGGCGTATATGCTATATGTAGTAGCGTATACTATATAGTATAGTGTTACTGATAATATACTATTCAAAAGCTTCTAAAAAGTAATAAGTAGCTCTAGTATTAATACTTAAAGTATTTAAGTAAAAAGCCTCTAAACTACTTTTTTCTTACTATATAAAAGATTTAGATTACTAATATATAGTAAATAAAGAATATGGTATATAGTTCAAAAGTAGGTTGTTGAAAGGTATGTTTTATCTAAATTAGAATGAAGTATTTGAATATATATAAATAGAATAATTATACTTTATATAAATTACTAGAATTATATAGCGGCTAGTATAGTTATATAGTAGTTTTAGTATTATACTTATTCTTATATACCCCTCTAATAGTAGAGCTATTAGAGATAGCTTTATATTATTTAAGGAATATCCTAAATAAATAAGATAAGGTAAATAGTTCCTAAAATAGATCTGAAAGTATTTAAATAAAAGAAATTGATAAAGTTATTATAATCTATTACGTATTGAACTATTTTTATTTATATTAGTAAGAGTAATTAGTTAGCTTTCTTTTAGATTACTAGTAATTTGATTTGTTTGTGTACTATAAATAAATTATCTATTTATTTTAAACTTATTAGTTTTCTTTCTTTTCTTCTTAATTCATATTTTTAATAGTTATTGTTTTATATCTATAGGTAGTATATTTTATTAAATTAGATTCTATATATTAACTTCAAATATAATAATATATACTAATTACTACTAATATTTTAACTATAAAATAAGCTTCTCGACTTTATTAAGAAAATTATTATTAAAGTTAGGGATCCTCTTGTTAAGGTTGAAAAATAACTTATTAATATCATTATTAATAATATATATAACATTACTATTAATTTCCTAGTATGTTTTGAATTATTGAATAAGATAGTACTAGTTTTCGTATACTTTGATCTTGAATTTAAATAAATACTTTTTAATTCTAATTTTAAGAATAGTAAAATATTAGTATACAAAATTACTTTAGTTATTTTATATCCCTTTTTATTTAGTAAAGACAATAGACTTAGAATTTGAAATACTCTTTTGTGTTTTCTTTAAAAGATTTGTTTTATTTCATAGTTGTTATCTAATTCTTTTCTTTTTTGAATGAATTAATTCTTATTATCTTTCTTTAGTTTTTCTTAGCATTAATATACTTCATTCCTTTGGTAATTTTATCTAAAAGTATTCTATTTCTAAGATTTAGATTTAGGTTCATTCTATTAAGGGAATTAATTTTATTAGTAGTTTAAATTTCTAGTTATAATACGAAGGTTGAATATTTTAATTAAAGTTTTTGTTTAGTTATATTTTATAGAGTTCTCTAACTTGTAGGAATATCTATTACTATTTCTAGTTTCTAAACCTGAGATATTAGAACTTATTAGTATTAATAAAAGAGGAGCTATTTTTAAAAAAATACCTACTACTATTACGAGTTTAAAATATCTTTATAATTATCTAAGGAAAGGTTTTACTCTAAAGTCCTTATTTAATAATAAGAAAGATAATTTAGTTAGTAATCCTAAAATTAAAAATTAAATACTTAAACCTATTAGTAATAAGGATAAAGAACTAGAGATTATTATAGATAAAGAAGAAAATAGTAAAGAAGATATTAAGGAAATAGTTAGGTTTCTTCAGAAATATTTAAAGATTATAACTAGTATTATAAGGAAAGTTTCTTAGATTAGTAATTAGAAGGTTTTATTAGAGATTAATAATTTTAAATATTAGTTTACAATTATTAAGTATTAATTTATAAGACCTAGTAAAAGTATACTATTCTAAAAAGTACCTTAACTAAGTCTATCCTCTCTAAAAAGAAATAAGATTACTAAAAAGTATAAGCGTTATTTATTTTAAATGAACATTACTAGTAGAGTATAGTTCATCCAATCTATATTTCATATAGTATTTTACTTGAGTTTTACTTTTTCTCTTGGATTCTTCTTTAATACTTTTAGTATTAGTAATAGGGATTTAGCTTTAGATTACTATTATTAGTATAAAACTAGTTTAAGGGTCAAATATCTATTAGTCTTAAATAAGATATATAAAGTATTTAAGAAATACTTAAATGTTTTATAGATTTTAGATATTAATAAGATAGGTATTTTAGCTTAAGAATTCTTTTCTTAGTTAAAAAGTAAGAAAATTAGTAATGTAAAGAAATTTATTCATTTTAAATTATAATTAAAGTAGTAAAAAGATTTTAAAGTCATTTTTTGTAACAATAGAGATATTTGAGATTTTATTGTTAAACCCCCTACTATTAAATAACCTTTTCTAGTTTAGGTATTTTAATTTCCTATTATTTAAGTTTTCTAGTTTATATTACTTATCTAGTTAGTTTTAGGTAGTTATATTCCTAGACTTTTAATAATTGTAACTAGTTTTCTAATTAGTTAAAGTTTTATAATTTAGCTAATTATAAGAAGGTTTAGAGTTCATAGTTTTAGTTATAGTATTTTAATTACTAGCTTTAGGTATTTTCTGCTTTTTAGATAGGTTTAGGTTTTGACTTCTGTTTCTTAGGGGTTATAATTAATTTTGAATACTTTTCTAAGTTAATTCTTATATATTAATTATTATGTCTTACTTGGTTATTTAAGGTTCCGAATTGAAGTAGTTAATACTTAGCTAGATAAGGGTTTAGCTTGAGAGCTTTATGTTTTAGGAGTAGTTTAAGGAATATTATTATTTGTTTTCTTTTTATATTATAACTATAAAAACGTTTTATTATAAATAAGGAATAGGTATTTGAGTTACTTATATATATATATGAATAAATAGGAAATAGTTTTGGGTAGTTGTTTATGTTATTTTAGCTGGTTTTAAGAGTATTACTTATAGATCTATTAAGTTGAGAAGTATTTTAAAGTATTCGAATTTCGCTTAAATTAGATCTTTCATTAGTTTATTTACTAGTATTAAATCTGTAGATATATAGATTATATTAAAACTATCTTTTAAGTATTCTTAGTATAGTTATATCTATTGAATATTTATATATTAAAGTTTAGTAGATAAGTATTTATTATTTAAGATTATTAGTTTAATAGTTTAGTAGTTATTATAATAGATCTTTTAAATATTTCTAAGATTGTATTTAATATTTTAAAATAGTTCTTTTAATATTATAACTTCTTTTGAAGTATATTCTAAGTTGAGAAATTCTGTTTTAGTTATTAATATTATAATAGTATTCTGTTAAGTAGTCTTCTATTAGATTAGGTTTTCAAATAGAGAAATAATATATTTATATTTTAATTTTTAAGTGTTTATAAAATTTATAAATAAAGTATTTCTAGTAATAAAGAGTATTCAAAATATTTTATTAATATTTCTTAAACTTCTAAACTATAGTACTAGGAACCCTATTTTATAGAGGTATTAAATTATATTATTTATAGTATTTCAGTATACTTATAAAAGATTGATAAAATATCTTAAGAATAGAGAATATATAAATAAGATATTTAGTTATATTATAATAGAGGTATAAAGATTTAAATTGATTTTTATCTAGTATATATGAATTTCTTATAGTATAGTTTAATTACTATTTATAGTAAAGGTTATTACTAGAAATAGTATTATTAGAGTTAAAGTATAGTTTAAATTATAGTTTTTAGCGATCTTAGTAATATATATATTATAAACTAAGTACATTCTATGATATTTATAATTTTTAATTACTTAAAGTCCTAGGAAATACTTAATAGGACTTTATCTCTCAAGTCTATTAGTATGTTTAATACTTTTAGTAATCTTAAAAGTATCTTTTTTAGTTATTTTATAATATAAGAGAAAGGTATTATCTATATAGAATAAGATATATATAAGAATACGTATAGTACCAAGGCTACTATATAACTCTACTAGCTACTATATAATTTGAATACTTTATATAAAGTATAACTATTCTATTTATATATATTTAAATACTTTATTCTAGTTAGAAGAAAATATACTTTATAATAACGTATTCTTAGATTATATACTATATTATTTATTTATTATTTAGTTGTATTGAAGGTCTCTGATCTATTTAAAGTCATATACCTCTCCGGAACCCTTTAAAGGAAACTATACCCAGTTGTCAGCTCTTGCCTCATTTACTTTCTAGATACTACTAGTTCTAAGGAATCGTTAAATAGAAAAAACCTCAAGTAGTAAGATATAGTTAGTTAATACAATAGTTAAAAAATCTGGAAAGTATAAAGGGAAAGTATAGGCCTATATCTATTATAGTTACTCTTTAAGGATTATAGTTACATAATACTAATACTAGCTAGCTAGTAGCGCCTACTACTAACTATTAATAGTTACTAGCTATTAATAGCAGGTAGCAAAAGCCGATAGCCGGTAGTAGTTACTATATAGTTTACGTAATCGGAAAGCATATATATACCTACTAGTTACGTTTACCCGCTACAGGATTCGAACCTACTACTCTTGCCGTAATAGTAAAAGCTAGCTAGACATTAAACTACTATATTAAGCGGGAATTATTTATTTATTATAATTTTAAGTTTAGTTATATTTCATTATCTCTAAACTACTTATAATTAATAAATATAAAAGAAATCGTTTTTAATTTAGTTTATTAGTTTCTTAATGAATTATTTGAAAATAATATATTTATTTACTAGTAGGTTCGATATAATAATAAAACTATTTAATAGCTCTAATCTTAGCTATTAGTATATTATATTATACTTCTATATAACTAGCTAAGATATCTAGTAGTATATTAATCTAGATATTTAACTTAGTTTTAATATTTTGAAAATATTTAAATTATTTAAATTTAACTAATTGTTTACTTAAGAAGATACTATTCAAGAGAAGATTTAAAGTATTGAATCCTATTTCTTTATATTAAAAGTATTTTGAATTACTATATAGTAAAAATTAAGTTTTAAATAGTTTAAGAGTTTAACTATAAAGAGATAAATAAATATTATAATATAATTTAGATATAAGTTAATACTACTATTAATAATAGTTTTCTAATATTTATTTAAATAGAATTTCTTAATAAAAATAATATATCTTTTACTATTAATAATAGTTTTTTAATACTTTTTAAATAGAACTTTTTATTAATAATAATATATCTTTTTAAGCTTTTCTAAAAGTTCTAAAAAATTAATATACTTAGAATAATTTAGTTATAAAATAACGAGTTAGAGTTAAAGATAAGAAAATCTTTAAAAAGGCTAATCTAAATATCTCTAGTTTAGTATAGAATAATAAGTAGTATACTACTTATTCTAGGTAATTATATATAATATCTTAGAAATCTAAGGAACTTTTATAATCAAAAAGTAGTTTTAAGTATTTATAAGTAGTTATATATAATATCTTAAAGATCTAGGGAGTCTTTATAGTTAAAGAGTAGTTTTAAGTATTTATTTAATATATTTTACCTAGTTAGGTTAAAATCTAGTATTAGAATATTATTAAAATAGAGATTTTGAACTTTAATATTAGGATTTTAGCTAAATGTAGGGAGATCTTGATAGTTTTATCTTATATTAATAAAGGTTTAATTAAAAAGTATAGTAAAATGTTATTTATATTAGCTATTCCTATAAGAAAGTTAGTTATAATTTAAGTTAAAACGGAGTATTTATATAACTTTAAGAGTTATTTTTATTTCCTAGAGAATTATAAGTATATTAAGTATACTATTACGGGTCTATATACTAGATTTCTAATATTTAGATATTACTCGTTATTTGAAATAGTATTATAAATAAGGTGAATAATTCTAAACTCTATATTTTATAATAGAAGTTAGTAAAAAAGGGATGATTAAATTTTAAGGGGTATACTAGTAAAGCTATCTAGGTTCTTTCAGATATTTTAAAAGCTAAATTAGTTCCCTTAAGTAGTAGGTTTAGTAATAGCTATTATCTTTTTAATTTAATATATATTAGTATGAATTATATTTTTTTAAAGGGTTAATTGAAATTCCCTTAAGAGTTTTCTTAACTATTTAAGGATTTCATATATTTTTGAGGAATATAGTTTTTAGTAGTTATAAAGTAGTTTATATTACTAATTTAATAGATTTCTTGAAAAAAGGATTTTTTAAGTTAAATAAAGGAATAGATTTAGTTTAATATAGTTTAGCTGATTTGTTTATAGTTAGTAAAGGTAAAAGAGTTATTAAGAAGATTCTTAATAATCTAAAAAGGAAGAATATACTTAATTTAATATTAGATAGTATTATTTATATTAAAAACTTCTATATTAATATTATCTTAGAAGTATTACTTTTCAATAAGACTAAAGTCTAGTATATAAGACTAGATTATTTTCTTAATAAGACTAAGATCTAGTAGATAGGATTAGATTATATTTTTAGGTTTAACTTAATTAAGTATTTTATTATTACAAGATAATTATTTAGAAAATATAATTTTATTTTCTTTGAATATAAACTTATTTTAAACTATTTTATAGTTTATTTAAGTATTTCTAGTATTATTTTAGAACTACTAAATATTCTATCCTCTTAACTATATTTTAAAATAGTCTTCCTAGAATTAAAGTTTAATAATACTTATATATAGTATTTTTAAGTAGGATATCTAGGATAGACTACTTTTAAATATTTAATTTTTAATATTTAGGGGGTAAAGATTATAGGACTAAAGTAATTAGACTATTTTTACTATATAATAGTTTATTTTTAATAAGTTCTTTCTAGATAAATCTTAGAGTTATACTTAGTTTATTTGTATTATTATATTATTTGGGATTTATTTACTTTATCTACAATATTTATGAATGATCTTTAAATATGTATTATCAGAAAACAGTTTTGAAGTTTACTTTTTTATTTATATTATTAAATAAAATTTATAGTTTAGCTTTTTAAGTATTAGTAATATTTAAAGGATAGGTGAAGAAATACAGAAGTCCTTTAATTTAGAAGATTTAATAAGATATTAAAAAAGTAGTAATAGTAATTAATAGAGAAATTAGTTCTCAGAAATAGGTAATAGAGTAAAAGATTAATCTCAAGCTATTTCTTTCCTTTACTAAAAAGCTAGTTAGAGTAAATAAGTATATTAGAAAAAAACTAATTATTTAAAAGATAAGAATATAAGAAATTATAGCATTACTATTTAAATTATAAGTAGAGTTAATTTAAATAGTAGTTATATTATATAATATATTTCTAAATATTTGAAATAACTAGAGGTTACTATATAGAATTAAAGATATTTAGTATAAGTAGTACGTTTTCTAATAAGTACTAGAGTATATTTTAAGTTTTTATTAGAATTTATAATTTTACTAGGGATAGATTTATATTTACAGTTATTAAGTATACTTATTTAAGAAATACTATATATAAGGTATCTTAAAAAAGTTATTTGAAGTTAAACTCAAGGGATATATTAGATACCTAATAAGTTTTATTTTAAATATTTATAATTTATACAAGACTCGTTTGACGTAGTAGTTTAACGTCTAGCTAGCTCTTACTATCACAGTAAGAATAGTAGGTTCGAATCCTATGGCGGGTAAGTATAACTAGTAAGTATATATATATCTTCTAATTATATAAACTAATTATAGTAACGGCTACTAGCTATCAGTACCTACTATTAACTATTAATAGCTAGTAACTATTAATAGCTAACAATAGTTACTACTAGCTAGCTAGTATTAGTATTACATAACTATAATCCTTAAAGAGTAACTATAATAAATATAAACCTATACTTTCCTTTTATAATAATATACCTTCTATATTTATTAGCTATTATATTAACTAACCACGTTTACTCTTTAAAGTTTCCTCTATAGTTTCTACGGTTCCTTAGAACTAGTAATATTTATAGGATAAATAAGGTAAGAGCTAACTACTAGGTATAGTTTCCTTTGAAGGGTTCCCGAGAAGTATGTAATTAAATAGATCAAAGACCTTCAATACAACCCCTTATATAATTTATATAAGATCTAGATCTTTATTTTTCAGAAGGTTATTATTATCAAAAATATTGAATCTGAAAACATAAGATTTTATTTAGAATAAGATTCTTATAGAATATTTATAAAAACAGTTATGAAATTACTAGTTAAGTTAATTATTAAAGAAGAAGAAAATTCTATTCTTAAAACATTTAGAGATTTTAGAATAGTAAGAATATTTAATAAAGAGATTGTTTTTACTAGTTATCTTATTAGTATTAAAAATAGTTTAAGATACTACATTAAGTTTATAATGAGTTTCTAAGATTAATAAAAAAGGTTTAATTATAATTAAACTAATACTTAACCTAATAAGACTAGTCTAAGTTTTTAATTAATAATAATTAGATATAATAATCCTAAGTAAAAATTAGAGTTTAGGAAATATACTAATACCTAGAAAACTAGATAATATATTTAAAATTAAAAATCTAGCTAACTAAACAAAATACATATATTAATTAAGAATAGAAATAATTATTTTAGAATTCCTATTTAGCTAGTATAAAATAAACTAAAATATAATTCTAAATTTGAATTAATTAAGTTAAGACTTTTAACTACCTAGAAATCTAGCTAATAATATAAGAATAAATAATAATAGTAATTAGAACTAGAAATTACTATTATTAATTATAAAGTATTTTTAAAAGAATATAATAGTAGTATTTTACATTTCTTAGAATATAAATAGGATAGTTCTATTAGTATTTATTTACCTAGTTAGTTATAAAGGTTAGATAAGAATAGTTCTAATTTCTTAATAGCTTTCTTTATTATTTAAAATATAATATTATAGAATCAAGATTTCTTTACTAAAATTTAAGTATATTTTAATTAACTAGTTATATTATTAAAGAATTAGAAAGATCTTACTAATGTATTAGAACTATTATAATAACCCTTTATTAAATACTAAAAACCCAGATTATAAACTTAAATAAGAAACGTATCTAGTAAGAAATAGATTACTAAGATATTAGATCTAAACTCTTTTTTCTTAAGTAGGCTTTTACTTATAAAATAATATAAATAGCTTTCTAGAAACGTATAAAATAAATAACGATATGTATAGGGATATATAACTAGTTAATCTATTATACGTTATATATAAAGTAATACTAGTTATTTAAACTTTTTAAGTAATTATAGTAATTATAATATAGCTTAACTTTGAAATCTTCTAATTCAATATTATTAATATATTTCTAAATATTATAGGGGATTTTAATAGATTTCTAATAATAATTAAGCTATTAGATAGATTTAAAATTATAAAGTATTAGGTAGAATCTAAATATATTTTTTATAGATTGCGAGATATACGTTTTCTTTAATATAAAACCTTTTATATTACTTTTAAGTTATTAGGCTTCAAGCTATACTAAGAGGAGTTTTATTCATTTCAAAATAAAAGTTTAAGTATTTTGATCGTATTTTATATAGATAATATTTTTGTCTTATATTTTAAAATAGCTAAAAAGAAGGTTTTTGAGATTATTAAATGTATTAAGTATACTTATTAATTTAAGGAATAAAGTCTTATTGAGTATTTCTCAGGAATTTGAATAGTTAGAAATTATAAGTATTATAAGATTTACTTAGTTCCTGGTATATATATTACTAGAATTATTAAGTATTTTAAATTTAATTATAACTTAATTCTAATAATACTATTTTTAGTAGTAACTCTTACTAAAAATACTAATTAAACTATATTTTAGGAAATTTATATATACTAAATAAAATTAGTTTAATTCTTTATATTTTTATTATGGTATAACTAGATATTTTATTGATATACTTTCTATTTTTGAAATATTTTATAAATCTTTCTTAAATATACTAGGATATTATAAACTATATAATTTAATATTTCTATAGAATAAGGTTCTTAGTATTATATTTTAGAAATTTAGGGGGAATTAATAATATATTATAAATACCTTTAATTACTAGAGATAGTTTATTTATAGATTATAAAGAGATTTAAAGATTAAATTATAATTTCATTATTTTTCTATTTAGAAAAATAATCTGATAGAAAACTACTTAATAGAATNTAAGGAACTATACTTAACCTAATATCTCTTATACTTAGGAGTAGTACTTTATTAATCAGTATCTTTTCTTAACTAGTAAAAAGCTACATTTAACTTAGTATTACTTATATAGAGGATAAATCTAAGTTCTAAATATATAAAAGGCTAGGTTTAGGCTATGATTTAGCTATAAGGAGTATAAATACTATTTATTTAAAACTAAGGAGTAAAAGAGAAATTCTTATGAAAAGCGTAAAAAATCTACTTAAGGGTAGCATTGGGGGCCTACTAGCAGCCCACTAATACCTAACTTCTTAGGCATAGTTATCGGGACTCGGGCAGAGCCGGAGTCAACTAGCCAGGCGTAGCCTGTAATAGATTATAAGTATATAGTTTTAAGTATAAGTTTTAATAAGAGAATAAATTAGTGAAATTATAAGATTGTGAATTTATAGTATTTTAGTAATAGATAGAGTATAGTTAATTATTCGAGTTTTATATATAGTATTTTATTATTTTTAAAATTATATTTTAGTTATTGTTTTTATAGTAAGATACTTAAGTTTTAGGGATTAGAGTATTTTATAATATACTATAGTAGTATTTTAGAGGTATAGATTATCTGTAATATTAAAGTAGTTATAGAAATTTATAATTTATACTACTCTATCTTTTTCTATATAGTAATATTAATACTATAATATTTTATTTATATATTTGAGGATTTAATTTATTAGGTAAGCTTAATTTGAATACTTTTATTAGTAATCTTAAGTTTTTAAAATATAGAGATTATAGAAAGCTATATAAACTTTTAGGTTTTTTTCTATAAAATCTATAATATCTTTTATTTAAATATTTTTAGTAATATTAGTTAAGAGTTATTAATTTTCCTTATAATTGATTTTTCTTAGGGTAAGAGGTTTAAGAATAGTTGATTTAGGTATTTTATAGGTTTATTAGTATTATTTAGCTTTTGGAAAATTACTTAAAAGTAGTTTTTGAAGAAGCTCTAGATAGAGGTTTTAGTAAGTTGTTATTTCAAGGTTAAGGTATTCTTATAGATTATAAGTTTTAGTTTTTACCTGAAAAGTATTATACTAAGTAAGTTACTAATTAGCTTTTTTAAGGATTAATATAAAGGTATTTTTAGTAAATATTTTAATATTTAAAATATATAGATTTAGTATAATATATGTCTTTAGCTTAGTAGTTTTTTAGTATTATAAAACTTTTAATTATTATATATAATTAAGGGGTAAAATCTAATATGTATTATATATAATTAAATGTGGCTAAGTATAATATGTGTAGTCCTATTTTATCTGATTAAAGTGGGGCGAGGTTTGTAGAAATAGTACCACAGCTAAGAGTTCTTCTAGCGAAAACTCTACTATTCGAATACGTTATTCCTAATACTTTCGACCTTAGTAGTTACTTTTAGCTATATATATTAAGCCCTAGTCTCGATAAAACTCTCCCTACTTATTACTATAAGGTTTTCTATTACTATAGGGTTAAATATAAGAATTAGGGGTATAATTATCTATAATAATAGGTAATATTATTACTATTTCAACTAATTATAAGCTAGTATTAGTATAAATACTATTATTAGGTAAAATTTATAGTTAAATTTATATATAGGGTAAAGAGTTTAGATATTATTCTAGGTATAGAGTAAAAGTAACTAAATTATCTGATTAATACCTAGTCTCTAATATTATTAGCTTAGTATAGTAGTATATAGGATAACTAGATAATTTAGTTTTTAGTAGCTATAAATTACTTATTAAATATAGTATTTAGTATAATCTAATTAAACTATAATCTAATATATTAATTATTTTATATAAAATAGTTATAGCTAGTTATCTCTATACTTATGTTATAGTTATTTATTCATAAGTAACTATATAAGTTTTAAAGAAGTTTTAGTTCTATTATAATAATTATAGAAGAATAATAGATTATAGAATACCTAGTTCTTATATTTTCAAGTAAGTATTCTACTTTATTCTATTTTTAGGAAGTTTCAAAAGATCCTTAACCCTATAACCTTGGTAGTCATTTTGAGTCATACATATTAAGCCTTAATTTTAATAGAACTCTCCCTAACTAAGATCCTCTTCTACTATAGGGTTAAATATTAGAACTAGGAGTATAACTATTAATAAAAATGAGTAATTTCATTACTATTTTAACTAGTTATAAGTTATTATTAACACGAATACTACTATTAAGTAAAATATATAGTTAAATCTATCTATAGGGTAAAGAGCTTAGATACTATTCTGGGTATAGAGTAAAAGTAACTAAATTGCTTTTTGTATTATAAGAAGTAATACTTTATGATTATTCTAAGAAGTTTATTAAGAAAGTCTGTAAGTTTATTATTAAGTATTTAAGTTTTTAGGAACTAGGTAAATGTATTAATATAGAGAAATATAAGAAAATAACTATAATATTAGTAGGAAACTATGATGAAAAGAAGATTATATGATACTAATATATCGTTAGCTTGGAAGATTAGAAGTTTCGAAATATAGAACTTAATAGAATATAAACTAAAGATTAATTTAAATACGTCAATTTACATATACTCTTTAGAGGTTTAATCTTTAGAGTCTAGTAAATAGTAAATAGAAAGAAAAGGTAAAAATAGTTAGAGATTTAAGAGTAATTAATAATATTGTTATTTTAACTATTTTTATTATAGTAATTAAAATTAAAATTATATATAGAATTTATAGAAAGAGTTTATAATAGTAATTGATACTAGGTAATATATATATTAAATACTTATTATTGAGGAGTAGTAGGAATAATTAAGAATTAGTGATTATTAAAGATAGGAAAGACTTATAATACTACTAATAGGATTTAGAAATGTCTTAGTATATATTTAATGATTTATAGATAAAATACTTTAGTTATACAAGGAGCCTATTTAAGTAATTATTAATAATATAAATATGAACTAATACTATTAGTAATTGGAGATGATCTTTAAATTATTTAATTATTATAATGTTAGATTTTTAAGACATAAGTATTTCAGACAATTGCCTTAGTTAGATGACTAGGTTTTATAGTAGGAAAGTTTAGATTTTTGAGTATTGAAAATAGAATATAAAGTTTAGAAAGAACTAAGTCTCTAAACGTTCTAGTAGTTTTAGAGAAGGAAATTAATACAGAAAGATATTTATAATATTTTATACTAGAATATATATCTAGGATTAAACTTTTTTAAGATTATAAAACAACTTTTCTATTTTAAAAATACAAATAAAAGTTACTACTAAGTAGGAATAAAGGTATTATTATATAAAGATAATCTTTAAGTTAAAATAAGAGGGAAAATAAAATTTTCAAGATATTAAATTAGTATTTATTATAGACACTACTGTGACTTATTTTAATCTACGTTAAATACTATTTACTTAAGTTAATGATTTATAGGAATATAGATATAATATCTTTTCTTCCTATATAAAGAATAAAGAAAGTAATTAGTAACTTAAAGAATAAATACTATATCTTTAAGTTACACTAATTATTTATACTAATTAAGTATTTATAAGTATTAAGATAAAATATTAGTTTATAGAATTTGAAGTTATGTACTTAACTAAGAGTACTTAGAAAATGAGGATTCTAATTTAATTAATTAGCAGAATTCTATTAATCTTATTAATAGATTATATTTCTATTCGAAGTTTATTACTCTAGAGAATATCATTTAAGTAATAGAAGAAAAGTTGATTTATATTTCACGTTAATAGTAGAAGATATATTATGATTTCAATTACAAAACTATTTTATCCCTAGACATATCAAAATTATTTTAGATATATTTTCTAAGAGATAAAAAGTTACAAATTAATTATAAGAGAGAAAGGATTGAACAGAATATAGAATAATTAAATAATATATACTATAATAGAAATTCGATCAGATAAAATTACTAAGAGAGTACTTAGGAAAATATATAATATTAATATTAGATTTAATTAGATTTATAATTAGCTATCATAATTAAAAGATCTGGATATAATGGTTTTTGAATTTGATAATAGAATTCTCAATTCTATCCATTATTTAAGATGAAGAAAGTTATATATTACTAATTCTTACTTAATATAGTAGTTTAACGTCTAGCTAGCTTTTACCGTTTTACGGTAAGAGTAGTAAGTTCGAATCCTATAGTAGGTAAGCGTAACTAGTAGCTATATATCTTTTTATTATATAAACTTTATAGTTACTAGCTTTTACTAATAACTACTAATAATTAGTAATTATTAATATTAGTAACTAGTAACTACTTATATGAGTGACTAGTATTAAGAGCTAGTAATAAATACTAGTAGCTAGTAAGTATTAGTATTATATAACTATAATCCTATAATATATAACTATAATAGATATATAGTTAGTTACTTCTATTCTATACCTAGAATAATATCTAAGCTTTTTACTTTATATATAGATTTAACTATACGCTTTACCTAATAATAATATTAATACTAATACTAGCTTATACCTAATTAAAATAATAAGATAACTACTTATTATTATAGATAAATTTACTCCTAGTTCTGATATTTAATTTTATAGTAGTAGAAAGCTTTATAGTATTTACTGGGGAAAGTGTTATCTAGGGTAATGTTTAGTATATATAGCTAAAGGTAACTTTTAAAATTATAAAATTAAGAATCTTTATAAACTTCTTAAAAGTAGAATAAAATAGAGTACTAAAAGCTAGGTATTCCGTGATCTATTACTTTCCTATATCTCTTATAACAGAACTAAAGTCTCCTCGAAATCTATATAACTACTTATAATAAGACCTATAAAATAAATATAGAAATTTCTAGCTATAACTATTATAGCTAAGGTTATTATTTTATTAAATAGCTTTTAGTAACATTATCCTAAGCATTATAATTAATAAATAATTTATAGATATTTAAAAGAATATTATCTAGCTAACTTATAACTTACTATATCAAAGTAATAATATCGGGGATGAGGTATTAATTAAATAATACTTTAATATTAATATACTACTATAATACTAGTTACCAGATACTCTAGAATATTAAAGTAATATAATTATACAAGTTTTAAAAGCTATCTAGCTATACTAGAAATATCTGTATCTATATGAGTTTTATTGATATATTAGCTATACTTAGTTAATATATCAAGACTATTTACTAATAAAAGTAAACTAAGTTTTATTATACTTATATAGAGATTATAAATTAGTTTATATTAGTAGTAAAAAGCCTTTATATTAATGATATAAAGTTTCTTCTTTGGAGTAAATAAGGTTTGGTCTGGAGGATATTGAGGTTATAGATATCAAAAATATAATAAAGATTCGAATAGAGTATTTATAATTAGTAGTAATTGAATGTTTTAAGATATTTGGATTATATATAGCTATAAAAGTATAAGGGTATAAAAGTATAAAGTTATGATAGAAAGAGTTATTAGTTATTTATTATCGAAAAGGTTAATATAGGGTAAATATACTGGCTATAGTTATTAGGGGTTTAGCTTTACATTAACTAGTAGCTAGTTATAGTAGTTAGTAGCGAAGTAAAAGGGTTAAAGTTATACTTTAGGGGGTAATATATCTACTAATAGTGATAATAAAGAGCAAGCTATTAGCCCCTCCTATGATAGATACAGGTATATATATATTTTCTATTTATTAGCTATTAATTAAACTATATCTTATTATTTAAAGCTTTCTCCATTTAAATGTTTCCTTAGTCTTACTACTTTCTATAAAATAGATATGATAAAAGCTAATTAGTAGGTATAGTTTCCCTTAAAAGGTTCCCGCGAAGTAAATAACTTTAAATAGATCAAAGACTTTTAATATAACCACTGATATATTACTAATATTATGACTAGAACCTCTATTAAAGTTCTAAAAAAAATAACTATTACTAAAGGAGTTAGAAAATATAATACATAGTTCTAATATATATATATATATATATATATATAAATCTATGATCTATTAAGAAAACTAAAGAATTCATTAGGTATTATTTAAGTCATAATTTATTACTCATATTAAGAATAAGACTTTTAGGAAAACTCTGTTTTATTTTACATTTATTAATTCTGTTCGATGTTAAAGTTAGAAACTTGATTCTAAGTTCTGTAGAACTATCATTAGATTTCTTTATTTACGAATTTATAGAATTCTTATTGTATAATTTATTCATAATAATTATAAATTAGTTCTATAAAGTAAAGTTTCTATTTCTGAAATATATTATCTATATATTAGTAAATTAAGTAAATATCCTCTCACAATATCTTTATATATAGAATTAAGGGATTCCTAGAATAGGTATTTCAAATTATAATCTAAAGGTCCTATTATAATTCTAGGAATAGACATAGAAGACACGAGATATTGAAGCGTATTTCGTAATAGTATATTACTTATAAATTAATAGATTTTTAGAATAGAAAGCTAAATAGTAGAAATAACAGTTCATATATATTTTTAGAAAGTTCAGAAAACCTATACATCAATCTTTTTATATTATTATAACTGTGACTGAATAATTTTTAGTGAGTATTATATCTGAATTACCAAATAGAATATCTTGAAATATAAATTTAATTTAATTTTCAATTTACTTCTAGATATAAGTATTTAGATACCTTTACTCTGTACCTAGAGTAGTATCTAAGCTCTTTACCCTTTAAATAGATTTAACTATATATTTTACCTGATAATGATATTTATACTAGTACTAGTTTATAAGTAGTTAAAATAGTAATGAAATTAATTATTATAATAGATAATTATATACCTGTTTTAATATTTTACTTTATAGTAGTAGATTGGTTTATAGTAATAGTTTATATAAAGTAGTTTTTATCAAAGCTAAAACTTAATATATATAGCTAAAGAAAATACTAAAGTTATAGGGTTAAGATTTTTCTTGAACTTCTATAAAATAGAATAAAATAGAATACTTATTTTAATATTTAAAAACTAGATATTTTATAATCTATTATTTTTGTATAATCTTTCTATAAGAATCAAAATTCCTTTGAAATCTATATAGTTATTTATAAAAAGATAACTACTAGATAAGTATAAAATTATCTAGTTATAACTATTATAATTAAATTTATTAATATATTAATTTAGGTTTTAATAGAATTATTCTAAATATTATAATTAATAAATAATTTATAAATATTTAAAAGAGAATTATCTAGTTATTCTATAAACTACTATATAAAACTAATAATACTAGAAATTCAAGAAAAATTCAATAATATCTTAATATTAATATTTTATTATAATACTAATTATTAGATATTTTAGAATATTAAAGGAATAATATTATAGGGATTTTAAAAACTATCTAGTTATACTAAAAATATCTATATTGATATAAATACTATTAATATATTAGCTATACTTTATATATTAAGATTATTTACTAATAGAAATATATTAAGTTTTATTATACTTATATAGAAATTATAAGATAGTTTATATTAGTAGTAGAAAGGTTTTATATTTGTAATATAAAGTTTTATTATAGGGATAAATAAAGTTTAGTAAAAATATTAAACTTATAGAGATTAAATTTATAATAAATCTTTAAATAGAATATTTATAGTTAATAATAATTAAATACTTTAATATATTTAACTTATATATTAATGGCTATAAAGGTTTAAGAGTATAAAAGTTTAAAAATATAAAAGTATAAAGTTATTATAGAGAAAAGTAATAGTTATTTACTATTAAAAACTTAATATAAAATAAGTATACTAATTACTATAACTATAAAAAATTTAGTTTTAAATTGATTAGAAGTTGATTATTATAGTTAATAAAAAGATAAAAAAGCTAGAATTATATTTTAGAGAATAATATGCTTACTAATAATTATAATAAAGAATAAATTATTAGTTTCTCTTCTAGAAATAAATATATTTATTTTATATAATGTTATTTAGGATAAAGTACTTCTTTTAATTATATAAGTATAAATATTTACTAGACTTATATTTAATTCTAATACTAACTTAATTATAATTATCTTAAGAAATTATATATATTTCTAATTTAAAAAATACTAACAATTACCTATCAACTAGTTAGTAAAAACTTTTATTTCTAGGAATTAGATTAATTAATATATTAGAACAAATTAGATACTTTATTCTTTATTTAGATTAACTATTAATTATAAATACTTACTTTATAATCTTTATTATTTATCTAGTTCTCATTATTATTTTACTAGAGATTTATATAAATATGTAGTTATATATACTAAGATAGAAAACTTTATAATATATTCAAAAAAATAAATTTAAAAGTTTATTCTAATACTATAAAATAAAGAGAGTTCTAGAAGAAAACATAAAATAAATAAGAAAAAAGAAATCTAAAGTTTATTATTTTCTTAAATAGAAAAATTAGTTTAATACTTATAATATATAGATAAATACTAATACTATAGAAATAGAAAGAATAGTTAGAAGATTTGAAGATATAAAGATTTAAAAGAATAATTAGTTAGAAAAGTTAAAAAAGAATAAAGATTTATTATTTAACTAATATTAGATATTTATATTAAAAAGATAATTAAATAGAACTAGGAGTAAAATTATAGAAAAAAACCTAAAATAATATATTTCTAATAAATTTAAAAAACACTTAATTATTAATAACGAATCTATAAACTCTCTAATATATAAAAAAGTTTTAGAATGAGGAAATTATTGAGAAATTAGAGAATAGTTAATTAAGAAGAAAATATTAAATATTATTTAAAGATATAGTACTTTATTTAGAAAATTATAATAGATGGAATTTTATATTATTTACTATAGTAATAATACTACTTAGTAAATATATTTTAAATAGTTTACTAGATTCTTAATATATATTTATTAAACTATTAAACTTTTCTATATTTTCTTTAATATAATAAATACTAGAAATATACTATTCTTAATATATAGGATAAATATAAATATTTTCTTATTTATCAGTATCCTAGATTTCTTTATTTATTATATTCTTTATTATTTCTTTATATATATAATTATAAAATACTAGTATTTTATACTAAGTATTACTTAAAATAATTATTTAAGAGATAAATTATATTTAAAATTTAAATATTAGATAATTTCTAGAAATAGAAACGCTAAAGGTTTATGTTTTTATTTTATTTCTAAGTATATATTATTTATAGAAATAAATAATCTATTATAAAATATATAAACTTACTAAGTAATTTATTTAAGATTCCGAGTTAAGCTAATAAAGAAATATTCTAGTATTACTAATATTCTATACCTTTTAAAAGAATTAAGTTTCTTTTGAATTTAATATAGAAAACTACTATTTTTATTTTAGATAAAAGAATTAGTTATATTAATAATATTAATTTAATTTAGTATATATTCTTAATATAATTTTAATTTCTTTCTTATAGTAATCTTAATATATAAACTATTCTTTTCTATAAAAACTAGCTTATTAATTTAATACTTCGGAACTTTACTTTATAATTTAGTAGATCTTTTAATATAACTTATATAACTTATTATATATATTTATCTCTTCAATCTATTTAGAGTTTAATTAACTTTTTTATATTTTAGTTTAGTAATATAACTAGTAGATTTATATTTTATTTATAAAATTTATAAATATCTATATTTATATTATGAAAATATAGAGTCTTTAGTACTTATACTATTATATTAAATATTTAATAATAACTAATTATTATTAAAGTAAATAAGAAGGGCTAAAAGTTTACTCTCTACTATAACTATTAGTAGATATATTACCCCCTAAAGTATAACTTTAGCTTTCTTACCCCCCTTACTAATTATTATAGCTAATTTCTAGTTAATGTAAAACTAAACCTTTTATAGTTATAGTAGTTAGTATACCTATACTATATTAAGTTTTTTATAGATAATAAATAATTAATAACTTTTTCTATAATAACTTTATATTTTTATACTTTTATAGCTATATATAATACATAGTTATCTTTTTATAGGTAGTTATATAGATTTCGAGGAGATTTTGGTTCTATTATAAAAATTACGGAAAAGTAATAGATTACAGAATACCTAACTTTTATATTTTAAAATAAATATTCTATTTTATTCTATTTTTAAGAAGTTTAAAAAAGTTCTTAATTTTATAACTTTATAATTTTAGTAGTTATCTTTAATTATATATATTAAACTTTAGCTAGTCTTAATAAAGCTTTTCTTATATAGATTATTACTATAAAGTCTTCTATTACTATAAAGTTAAATATTAGAACTAAAAGTATAATTATCTATAATAATAAGTGATTTTATTACTATTTTAACTAGTTATAAGCTAGTATTAGTATAAATATTATTATTAAGTAAACATTATAGTTAAATTTATATATAGGATGAAAAGCTTGGATATTATTCTAGGTATAAAGTAAAAGTAACTAAATTATTAATATAAATTCCTAGAAATATAAAATTAAAAATATTATATCATAAATGAATACTATTATAAGATTTATATAAGAATAGGAAAAGATAAAATAATAATAAAAATAGTATAGAGTAATATTAATATATTATTTGAAGAAATACTTAATAATATAGAAGTCTTATTTATTCTATTATAATTTATAGATATTAAGAATAATACTAATTTCTCTATCTTAAAAAGACTTTTGAAATAATAGTTAAACTAAAAGAATACTAATTTAACTATATATATTAGATTTAATAATAATATTACTAATTTATAAGGAAATCTCTAGTTATTATACTAGATTTCTATAACTAATTATTAAATTATATTAGTTTTTAATATAATTATTAATTTAATTTATTCATTATTAGTAGTTTTAGTAGAATATTAATAAGTATGAAAAGGTAGAGAAGTATATAATTTATATTTAGTAAAGTAATATTTTATATTAGAAAAATATATACTAGATATTTTTAGAAGAAGGGAAAATAGAATAAAAGAGTGAATTATAGTTATATTTAGTAAAAGAATATTATAGTAAGTTAATTGGAATATATATTAAAAGAAAATATAGATACTTTCTTTTATTAGATTATATTTAGTTCTAGAATATTCTAATTAGTAATTATAAGAATATGTAAGTAATATAGGTTTATATAAGTAATTATAAATCTTAAAATTAATTACTAGTAAGTACTTTATAAAAGAATAAAGTAGAATATTCTAGATAGAATTTAATAGTAAGTCGAGTATAACTATAAGGCAAATACTTATAATCTAATATTTTAATAATATATAAATATTATACTAAAGTATTTTATTTAATTTTTATATATCTAAGAAAAGATAATTTTTTTTAGAAGTAATTATTAGAAACTAATTACGAGAAATATTTTAGTAGTATTTTAATAGTATTATAATAAAGTTATAAAGTTTATATTTAAGGTGAAAA